>SNQJ01S0070268.1:51106-74894 GCA_010110895.2 Picea sitchensis | reverse complement strand
ACCAATCTATAAACCCTTTTTACAACAAAGCACATTGTTTTCATTAACTAGCCTAATATCTTTTCAAACAAAGCTACATCAGACAGAGAGATCCCTCTCTGAGTCTTGGAGGGCTAGATCCAAGACTCGAAGTGGTTTTGATGTTGTCTTTGTAACTGCCTTACAGCCTTGGGCAAATTACAGAGTGCTAACAAGGTCTATTCGATATGGAGATGAAATCCACCATGATTCTATGTGATAACCATAGTTGCATAAAGATGATGGAGAACCCTGTGTTCCATGATAAGTTTACGAACATAGAGATCCAATATCACAATATTTGTGATATGGTGTAGAGGGAAGCTATAAAGCTACAATACGTTGGCATAGATGAGCAGGTTGTAGATGTGTTGACAAAGCCACTGTCTCATGTGAAGCTTGATTACTTCTGAGACAAGCTTGGTGTTTTCAAAAGGACCTCCTTCGAAAGGGGGAGTGATGTTGGTGATAATATAGTATCCTGACCAACAACAAGTAGCTCCGTTAGGATTTTATATCTTAGGGGATTGATCATCCCTGGGAAGATTCCAAAGTTCTGGTAAGCACAAGTTGTCAGAGTACCTGTGCATGTATATTCCAACTATGTTCAATAGTGGTAACTCCATTAGGATTTTATATCCTAGGGAATCTTATGATTCCTAGGCAGTTCCTCAAGGTTTAGTAAGGACGGTATTTCAAAGTACTACATAGTAGCTCCATTAGGATTTTATATCCCAGGGAATCTTTTGATTCCTGGGAAGATCTCAAAGTTCCAGTTAGGCTGGTTTGTCAGAGTACCAAAAAATGTTGTTTTTCAACCTACCTCATTTTGTTGCCATATGATGATGATGTTTTAATCTCAACCTCATTATGATGATGTTGATGATGTTGTATTAGCCTCATGTTGTTGATGATGATGTTGTATCAACCTCTTGTTGTTGATGATAATATTGTATCAGCCTTGTGTTGTTGATGATGATGTTGTATCAACCTCATGTTGTTGATAATGTTGTATTAGTTTTATACTAATTGATTTTTATGAAGATGATGATGATGATGTTTCCCTCTCTTTCTCATGATGATGTTGTGTTGGTGGAATAGCCTTCTTGTTAATGAGAGTGTTGAAATATTGTAACTGCGAAGAATATTATAATTATATTTGAGTTATTTTCTTATAGATAAAATCCCCTTTTATGGATTGATCATGTTGGGCTTTGTATAAAACCAATTCCCCTTTTTTGGATTGGTGATACCATAGTTATATGGTGTTGTTTGTAAATTTAGACCCTAGGGATTTTTAAAGTTGTTTTAACCACTAGTTGAAGAAGTAGACCCATCTTGGTGAAGAGACATAACCCTAGCACCTCCCAACTAGTATAAATAAGTGAGAGTGCCGGCTCACTTAGACACTCAACAAGTGTGCATCTTTTGTAGGTAGTTGCAGTTGCAAGAAGAAGGAGAGAGAGGCACATGCTCAGTGTTGGATTATCTTCAGTGTTTTGGTATTTATCTTGGCATTGTATTGGCAATATATATTAAGGAAGTTTTTGTTGGGTTTTCTCCCCCATGAGGGTTTCCTAGGATAAAATGTTGTGCACCTTGTGATTGTGTTTCTCTCAGTGATCCTATTTTTTCTATTATCTTTGAAAAACATTAAAAATTAATACTCCCCCTCTTACACTCTATATCTTCCTTCTACACCCCCTCTCTGTCTCCCTGTCCCTCACTCTCACACTCTCTCTTCTTTTTCCCATCTTCCCCTCTCACATTCTCTCTCTTCCTCTCTGCACCCCCACACCCTACATCACAAGGAAATAAATAGTCTTCACCTATACATGTCAACACCTAGAGATATACATAGTGAGACCTAGACATGGAAATACCTAGACCATGACCTCGACCTATACGATAACCATGATGTATACCATGACATAGACCTATATGATAACCTAGACAGTGACATATAGCTAGAGAAATACTTAGACCATGACCTAGACCTATACAATTACCATGACCTAGAGCTTGACGTAGACCATGACCTAGATCCCCCTAGCTCCATTTAAGCTTATGCATAAACTATACTCAACCCTTAACCCCCTCTACACTCCAACCCTTAGTGCGCTATTCATAGACCTCTTGTTAAAGGCCACACAACCCTTGAAACCACATCACCGACATGTCGGTGCTCTAACCATTTCTCTATCCTTCAAAATACTTTCAATTCTAATCCCTTAGGTCCTAGTTGTGCCCATAACCCTATACATATTTATTCATAAATATGTTTGGCCTATAATAAATGTTATATCTATTGCATTAAGAGTGTGCAAAAACTACATACATTCCAGCCAGCCATAGACTCTTCTACTCCATTTCTCTTAGTTGTAGGTCACCCTCTAGTTGACACTATGATTCCACAAGAAGAATGTATCTTATGGTTGGTTATTGTCCACTCAAAAATCCCATTACCTAGTAACTTCCCAATGTCGTGACTCTTACAACAATTACAGCCACCCAACTATCTTCCTCATTAGTTTGCACAACCCAAGGGATGGGATTTCCTTCTCTACACCATAGTCCCTACGGAAATCCTGATCCCCTACAGGGCTCCAACATATACCCACTAGGAATATCCAAGATACATGATCAAATAAATCAAATGGTAAATTGATTCCTTGCAACATCATTTACACATGCTCTTGTGTAATATTTCTACAACAACTCCTCACATGAACAATGACCTAGTTCTCAATGTAATTCCCATCTCACTTTCATGGTTTCTTTTAACACAATATGCTTACCTCTTCTTTTCTATCACCAAAATCCATTTTCCTCTCTTCTTCCTCCCCCCAAAATTAGCTCTCCCTTCTACTCGAATTTATCCTCTCTTTTTCTCCCATGCATGTTTGACTCTCAATATTCCCCAAAATGATTGTACTCATCCAGTGCTTCAATAAATAGGTGAGAAGACTCTTTCACCCTCCTCTTACATGCATTAAAATATTGGTTTTAATAAATCAATGTGGGTAAATAGTTAATGAAAAAATGGTTTATGGAGGTGGCATAGGAATCTAGGGATGTGGAATTTCCTTTAAACCCCCTTTCAACACATCCTCTCCTATGGAATCAAATCCCCCTTTACTCTATTCTTTCTGTCTAGAGCTAATGATGTATTTTATTTTTATTATTTTCAATGTATAGTGTTTACATCTTATATCACTTGGTTCTCATCATTCATCATATATACAAATATACACTCTTAATTTGGGCATCAAAACTAGGGTGTTAAACTAATCATTAGTTATATGAGTGAACCCATGGAGAGCCATAATTAAGGGGATTACCCCCTTGGACTGACTATTAATGGAATGAGTTTTAGGGGGGGGCATTGAGATAACATCCTCAAGTGAAACAAAATTTCCCTTCTAAACATGGTCACCATTTAAGCATAATAATTCTCAAATCCTCTATTAATTGTATCCACATAAGCATATGTATCTTTTGAAATAAAAAATGCTAATGTGTGATATTTTTAACATGGATGAGTTGCAAGACCTTGAAATGGATTCCAAGAAGGAAAAAAAGTGGAAACGCCCCATCATTGACGTAAATTTAGATCAAGAGTAGGAACCAAAAATAGATGTCGGTGGCCCTGGACCAACATGTGGTGACATAAGATGCTACATCGACACTGGTGTAATCTACAAATTAGGGGATTTATACTAAAATTTTTAGGATGAGATGTGTCCAAATATGTCGCTCATCCATATAGATACTAACTGGAATGATGAAGTTTACCAATTAATCAACTACTCCCACTTGCAAAAAGTGATTGTGCACCCTACTATATTTCCTTAGGCATAAACAATCTCTTGGAACATTAGCATGACTAACATTAATAACATGTTTATCAAAGATAAAAATTGGAGTTTTTTCATGTCATTTAAAACCTCCAACCTACATATGTACTATTAATTCACATAGCATAGGTCAAACTCACTAAAGAGAGGATGTTGCAATTATTAATGGATTGTAGAGAGGTAATGAAAATATGGTGGGTACTTGACAAATTGTTTAGGGAGAGTAGAAAAGGCACTTATCCAAAAAACCTACTAATGACTACCTACATGATTTTTTTATCTCTCTTGAGATGACCATATGGAGGAAAAGATTCCTTGAATGCCAAGGAATAATGGGTGCCACTAATGTACGCAGTAACCAAAATAAACATTATATTCAATTGGGGAGCCATTCCCTCCACTTTCTTATAACAATCCATCTTGGAAGTTTCACACACAAAACTTGTGACACACCCAACCTTTTACATGGCCTCTTACTTGTTGGATATTTTCTGTGTGATCAATTTCTTCCTAGGTATGGAATGGAAGTGGAAAATTAGTGACCCACCTATACACATATATTGACAATACTTATGGGAGAACAAGTTTTAAATCCACTATCACAAGATATGTAAGAAGATTCTAATTCCCTTGTATCAACTAGAGTTTTATGCTTTGAATCAATGTATGTTGGATAAAGAAGTGCAAGTGGTGAGAAAGTACGTGACTAGTACATTACAAAAAATGAGACATATATCAAAGTCTATAGAGCCAAAAAATCTCCTCATTTACTACCTAGATTTATACCAGATAAGCTAGCAATCTAAGAGGTTGTGTATCACACATTGCTACATGGAGTTCGAGTAGTCTTAATACGATATAGCAAAGAAGAAACAATAGAATCTGATCCTAGGATCTTTCCATTCTAGGGAGGAAAAATTCCACATGCATGATCCATTGTACATTGTTAATCAATACTGCAAAGTACGCAAATATAGGTGTCCATACCAGAATGAGATATGATAGAAAGAGGAGCTCTATAGGGGGGAAATCTCTTATGACAAATTTATTTTTAGAGTGGGAGGTATATCTAGCCATAAAAACACAAGTTGTAAAAGGATCACCTAGAAAGAGAAAGGGATGAAAAGGAGGCAGAAACAAAAAAATAAAGATGGGAAGAAGAGGTTGAAGCACTAAGGCTTTAGTAGGCACAGGTGGATGAAAAAATAAAATAGGAGGTTGAAGCACCAAGGCTTCAACAATAAGAAGACGAAAATAAGAAGCAAGAGAAAGAAGGAATAAGAACAAGGAAAAATAAGACAAGAGCAAGAAAATAAGTTGAAACAAGAAGAAGAGAAGCAACAATGAAAAGAAGAGGAAGAAAAAAAGGATAACAAGAGGCACAAGATTAAAAAATAATGGAAACTGGGCGATTAGAGAGTTCCATTAGCACTCCAGTAAATTCTCTAATAGGAGGTCTCTTCCCACTTTGGGGGATTGTATTAGCTGAATTGACCCCTTCCAAATTCAATAGAATGGAAATTTTTTATTCTTTGATTTTGGACAAAGAGAGGGGTAGGATTGTAGGGCAATGTTGCAAAAATATTACGATACAAGGAGTGCTAGCACGCTCAATCACTTCAAAAACACCACTTATAATGGATACTAGAACGAATCCTATTATATTTTCCTCAGTTGGAATGGAACTTTGACAATATGTTGAGCAGAACATGAGGAACTTGGCTCAAGAAATTGGAGTACAAGGAAATATCTTAAAAAATGAGTAAAATACTACAAGGTTGATATGAATAAGATCACTAAGTTTAAAGCATGTTCCTTTGAGTTGTAGGAAGAGTTGGGGACAACACTAAGCTAGTTTCATAGTAGCCTAAAAGAGTTTCATGACTTATCTACGTAGCTTCCACCATTGCTAGACACAATCAAGAAAAAAATGTAGAGTTACATGGACTTCATTTCGCTATGAATGAATTGAAGAAATGGAAAGGTGAATATCAAAACATGCCTCTATACCTTCCTAAAATGACAAAGAAAGAAAACCGAATTAATTATGCAACACTAGCCAACTGCTAGATAATAGGCACAATGTTGGAAAATATATATTTGCATCGAAAAACAGTTGTACACACCTACACATAGCTGCTAAACAATTGATTAAACAATGACACTTACCCAATATTATAGATATGGGTGTACCGAGACACAAAGAACAAATTTTGGTGGAGTTAGAAGAGTCTATCGACTCCATAGGGATCCTAATTGGGATGGTCACTGGAGTTACTAAAGATATAATAAAAGAACTCATAGTTGGGCCATCAGGAGATATAAATTTCACCAATTCATGTTTTAGTACACTCAAAAGGGAGAAGGTCCTCGTGACTCAATATGAAACTACATATGAAGTCTCCCTAGAACAACTTATCTTCAGGTGAGTGTTAGGAATCTTGTCCAACATGAGGTCTAGAAAGATTACATTAAACACAAAGCTCAAGCTCGGTTGTAATCCTTTTGAAAATAATGTACCTAGTTTTTTAAGGTTTTAGTAAAAGGACAAAATATAGGAAGTCCAAAGGTTGTACAATTATCAAAGGTAATGCAAGAAGTCCCAAGAAATAGTTGTAGCCTATAGGCTATGAATGTCCAATAACACCTTCTACGACATGGGTAGTGTATCTTGGGTCCCCACAGATAAGTTCCCTAGGGGTACAAGTCCTAAGTTTCTTGCTTCTACCACCCCTTACATTGGAAACATTTTGCTTCATCATCTTGGGGGAAAACATGTTTGACAAGATGATAGAACAAATCCTAGAATGCAGGAGAGGATGTTCAAGTTGGGAAAGGATGAAACTTTCACCACTTGATGTCGGGCACATAAGGTTTATTCCCCTCCAAGATCAAGGTAGTTGCAGGTTGAGCCATGCAGAGCATGAACAAAACTATACCCCCCACTCTGAACCAGAATCCAAACACTATGAAACAACTAAAATAACAAAAGGAAGCAGAATAGGTTACCTATAGCTCATACAATGTTGTTTGTTAGAGAAGTCGGGTAGAACTAATTTATATGAGCTTTCTCCTCCTTCCCTGGTCAGCTCACATGGTCATGAACCTCAATCAACCTATAAACCTTATAACCCTCCGCATTACTTTGAAATTCCATCACTTGGTGCCATCATGGTGCCTTCTTCATCACCTTCCCATCATGGTCATTGCCCCTAGTACACCGCCAAGTTAAAAAGTTCCCCAAAATGACCATGGAGTGATCCTTCCCCTCGACACTTGAATTCTTTCATCATTCGGGTTCATCATTTCACAATTTAGTGGGTTGGAGATCGTACTCCTCCCTACTTCTCTCATTGTTCTCCCCAAGGAAATCGTCAAGTCCCGTTGACATGATTAAATCCTTTAATACATGAGGAGATGACAGTAAAAAAACAAAACACATATATGATCATGACCCCATACATTAACACCCCATTTCGAGGAATAATTTTATATATTAATAATGTAAATAATAATAATTTTAATAATAAAATTAAAATAATTATATAACAATAATAATATAATAACATTAATATGTATTTCTAATTATATATTGAAAATAAAATAATAATATAATAATATTAATATGCATTTAGAATTACATATTGAAAATAAAATAATAATATAATATAATAACATTAATATATATTTTTAATTACCTATTAAAAATAAAATGCACATAAACTTCCTTATAGATGTCAATGTTAAACTTCATATAATATTATGGAAAATGATAAGAAGTATATGGTGCAACATAATCACTTTAATATTATAAATAGGATAATTTTATAATAATAATAATAATCTATTTTTAAGGTTACGGTCAAGTCAACACATCAAATTGGTGTATGAGATCTCTTGTTTGTGGGATAAAGGATTCCCTTTGTCCAGCGATTTGACTCGTAAAGTTTATGAAGGTATGCATACCCTACCCCCTCTGGATTTGAACCTATAACGTCTTATTAATAATATAAATGACAATAATTTTAATAATAAAATTAAAATAATTATATAAAAATAAATATAAGAATACCGCATAGCGGTATTATCTGCAACGGTTGCAAGATAGGTAGTGAACACGGCCCTGAACATAAAGTGAAAACTGAAAAAAGTCCTCTGTATGCCATAAATGTATATATATAATTGTATTGTCTCTATTAATAAGATGGAAGGTGATGCCAAAGTTAGTTATTAAATAGGAGAAGGAGGTTCATAGTAGTTCAATTGTCATTAATAACTTCATTGTTTGAAGACTAGGAGAAGTAATGTTTCCCAAACATACTAATAATTTTTTTATTTTATTTTGGGTAAATTGGGGTACATTACAGCAAAGGTCTAGTAAGCACAGGTTGCCAGAGTACCTATGCATGTATATGACAACTATGGCTAGTAGTGGTAGCTCCATTAGAATTTTATATCCTAGGAAATCTTATGATTCCTAGGCAGTTCCCAAAGGTTCATTGAGGATGGTCTTTCAAAGTACTACATAGTAGCTCCATTAGGATTTTATATCCCAAAGAATCTTTTGATTCCTGGGAAGATCTCAAAGATCCGGTAAGGTTGGTTTGTCAGAGTACCACAAAATGTTGTTTTTCAACCTACCTCATTTTGTTGCCATATGATGATGATGTTTTTATCTCAACCTCATTATGATGATCTTGTATTAGCCTCATGTTGTTGATGATGATGTTGTATCAGCCTCTTGTTGTTGATGATAATATTGTATCATCCTCATGCTGTTGATGATGATGTTGTATCAACCTTGTGTCGTTGATAATGTTGTATTAGTTTTATACTAATTGATGTTTATGAAGATGATGATGATGATGTTTCCCTCTCTTTCTCATGATGATGTTGTGTTGGTGGAATAACCTTCTTGTTAACGAGGAGTGTTGAAATATTGTAACTGTGAAGAATATTCTAATTATATTTGAGTTATTTTCTTATAGATAAAATCCCCTTTTACGGATTAATCATGTCAGGCTTTGTATAAAACCAAATCCCCTTTTTTGGATTGGTCATACCATAGTTATATGGTGTTGTTTGTAAAGTCGGACCCTAGGGATTTTTAAAGTGGTTTTAACCACTAGTTGAAGAAGTCAGCCCATCTTGGTGAAGAGACATAACCCTAGCACCTCCCAGCTAGTATAAATAAGTGAGGATGTCGCCTCACTTACTCACTCCCTTAGTCACTCAACAAGTGTGCATCTTTTGGAGGTAATTGTAGTTGCAAGAAGAAGGAGAGAGAGGCACATGCTCAGTGTTGGATTATCTTTAGTGTTTTGGTCTTTATCTTGGCATTGTATTGGCAATATCTATTAAGGAAGTGTTTTTTGGGTTTTATCCCCCATGAGGGTTTCCTAGGATAAAATGTTGTGTACCTTGTGATTTTGTTTCTCTCAGTGATCCTATTTTTGATATTATATTTGAAAAACATTAAAAATTAATACTCCCCCTCTCACACTCTCTGTCTTCCTCTCTACACCCCCTCTATGTCTCTCTGTCCCTCACTCTCACGCACTCTCTTTTTTTTCCTCTCTGCCCCTCTCACACTCTCTTTCTTCCGCTCTGCACCCCCACACCCTACATCGCAAGGAAATAAATAGCCTTAACCTATACATGTCAACACCTAAAGATATACATAGCGAGACCTAGACATGGAAATACCTAGAGCATGACCTCGACCTATACGATAACCATGATGTATACCATGACATAGACATAGAGCTAGACCTATACCATAACCTTGGCAATGGCATAGAGCTAGAGCTAGACTTAGACCATGACCGGGACCTATACAATTACCATGGCCTAGAGCTTGATGTAGACCATGAACTAGACCCTCCTAGCTCCATTTAAGCTTATGCATAACCTATACTCAACCCTTAATCCCCTCTACACTCCAACCCTTAGTGAACTATTCATAGACCTCTTGTTAAAGGCCACACAACCCTTGAAACCACATCACCGACATGCCGATGCTCTAACCACTATGCTTCAAAACACTTTCAATACTAATCCCTTAGGTCCTAGTTGTGCCCATACCCCTATACATATTTATTCATAAATATGTTTGGCCTATAATAAATGTTATATCTATTGCATTAAGAGTGTGCAAAAACTACATACATTCCAACCAGCCATAGACTCTTTTACTCCATTTCTCTCAGTTGTAGGTCACCCTCTAGTTGACACTATGATTCCACAAAAAGAATGTCTCTTATGGTTGGTTATTGTCCACTCAAAAATCCCAATACCTAGTAACTTCCCAATGTCGTGACTCTTAGAACAATTCCAACCACCCAACTCTCTTCCCCATTAGTTTTCACAACCGAAGGAATGGGATTTCCTTCTCTACACCATATCCCTAAGGAAATCTTCATCCCCTACAGGGCTCCAACATATACCCACTAGAAATATCCAAGCTACATGATCAAAGAAATCAAATTGTAAATTGATTCCTTGCAACATCATTTACACATGCTCTTGTGTAATCTTTCTACAACAATTCCTCACATGAACAATAACCTAGTTCTCAATGTAATTCCCATCTCACTCTCATGGTTTCTTTTAACACAATATGCTTACCTCTTATTTTCTATCACCAAAATCCATTTTCCTCTCTTCTTCCTCCCCCCAAAATTAACTCTCCCTTCTACTCGAATTTATCCTCTCTTTTTCTCCCATGCATGTTTGACTCTCAATATTCCCCAAAATGATTGTACTCATCCAATGCTTCAATAAATAGGTGAGATGACTCTTTCACCGTCCTCTTACATGCATTAAAATATTGTTTTTAATAAATCAATGTGGGTAAATAGTTAATGAAAAAATGGTTAATGGAGGTGGCATAGGAATCTAGGGATGTGGAATTTCCTTTAAACCCCTTTTCAACACATCCTCTCTTATGGAATCAAATCCCCCTTTACTCTATTCTTTCTGTCTAGAGATAATGATGTATTTTATTTTTATTACTTTCAATGTATAGTGTTTACATATTACATCACTTGGTCCTCATCCATTTTATCATATATACAAATATACACTCCTAATTTATATTTAGAGTGGAAGGTATATCTAGCCATAATTTTTTTTTTTTTTAAAAGGATCACCTAGAAAGAGAAAGGGATGAAAAGGAGGCGGAAACAAAAAAATAAAGATGGAAAGAAGTTGAAGAACTAAGGCTTTAGTAGGCACAGGTGGATGAAAAAATAAAATAGGAGGTTGAAGCACCAAGGCTTCAACAAGAAGAAGAAGAAAATAAGAAGCAAGAGAAAGAAGGAATAAGAACAAGGAAAAATAAGACAAGAGGAAGAAAATAAGTTGAAACTAGAAGAAGAGAAGCAACAATGAAAAGAAGAGGAAGAAAAAAAGGATAACAAGAGGCACATGATTCAAAACTAATGGAAACTGGGCGATTAGAGAGTTCCATTAGAACTCCGGTAACTTCTCTAATAGGAGGTCTCTTCCCACTTTGGGGGATTGTATTGGGTGAATTGACCCCTTCCAAATTCAATAGAATGGAACTCTGACAATATGTTGAGCAGAACATATTGTTAGTTTAACATAAACCTATAAACCTTATAGGTCATGGACCTAAATCAACCTATAAACCTTATAACCCTCCTCGCTACTTTGATTCCATCACTTGGTGCCATCATGGTGCCTTCTTCATCACCTTCCCATCATGGTCATTTCCCCTGGTACACCGCCAAGATGAAAATTTTCCCCAAAATGACCATGGAGTGATCCTTCCCCTCGACACTTGAATTCTTTCATCATTTAGGTTCATCATTTCACAGTTTAGTGGGTTGGAGCTCGTACTCCTCCCTACTTCTCTCAATGTTCTCCCCAAGTAAATCATAAGTCGAGCTGACATGATTAAATCCTTCCATACATGAGGAGATGACAGTTAAAGAAAAACACATATATGATCATGACCCCATACATTAACACCCCATTTGGAGGAATAATTTTATATATTAATAATGTAAATAATAATAATTTTAATAATAAAATTAAAATAATTATATAACAATAATAATATAATAACATTAATATGTATTTCTAATTATATATTGAAAATAAAATAATAATATAATAATATTAATATGCATTTAGAATTACATATTGCAAATAAAATAATAATATAATATAATAACATTAATATATATTTTTAATTACCTATTAAAAATAAAATGCACATAAACTTCCTTATAGATGTCAATGTTAAACTTCATATAATATTATGGAAAACGATAAGAAGTATATGGTGCAACATAATCACTTTAATATTATAAATAGGATAATTTTATAATAATAATAATAATAATCTATTTTTAAGGTTACGGTCAAGTCAACACATCAAATTGGTGTATGAGATCTCTTGTTTGTGGGACAAAGGATTCACAGGAGTTCCCCTCTGTCTAGCGATTTGACTAGTAAGGATTCTAAGAAGATATGCATACCCTACCTCTGGATTTGAACCTATAACATCTTATTAATAATACTCGTAATAATAATTTTAATAATAAAATTAAAATAATTATATAAAAAATAAATATAAAATACCGCTATGGTATTATCTGCAACGGTTGCAAGATAGGTAGTGAACACGGCCCTGAACGTAAAGTGAAAACTGAAAAAAGCTGGTTGAATGCCAACACAAAATGCTGAAATATGTTAATTATGGCAAATTGAATGCCATTCAAAAATCCTGGCGTAAACATCGCGCCGATAGTGCATTTTGAATGCAACGTATGAAAACGCGATATCCTTTTTTGTACGTTTCCAAAAGATAGCGGAAACATAGGCTAAAATTACATATGAAAACGCGATATCCTTTCATATTTCTATCAGTTTTGTTTTATGTAAAATTACATTGTTCTTTTTACAAATTATTAATCAAACCAAATAAAAAGAGGATAAATCCATCAATCTCCTTAAAAATAGCAATCAAAATTACAATAAGAATCAATCTCGACAAATTAACCATAAGCTAAACAGAGCGGACAACAAATCAATAATGAGTACTATACTCGTTTTTCTAAGAAAAACATCCAGTTTGTGGGTCGGCGGCTTTTGTTATAAATATATTTAGAAATCGAGAGAGCAGCCATTGCACAAGATTAACACAATAATAGAATGTATTACACAGATAAATGGAGGTAACATATATAACATTTAGATCACCAATTCCTAATAATCTAGATCTGAAAGTGGATCTGATTAGCTAGAAATAGTTAACCTAAAAACTCACAATTACAACCGCTGTAAAACTAACTTACAATTATAACAGCTAACTCACAGTTACAACAGCTGTAAAAGCATTATCTCTCTAACAAATATATATTAGACACTGCTACTATTAATTGTGAGTGAAAAATCTAAAGAAATTATAATATTTCTCAATCAGCTAAAAAATAGCAAAAAAACCACCTACATACAGTAAGAACCAATCTCAACAAATTAACCATACATTAAACCAAATGGAAACAACAAACCAATAATATCACTATACTCGCTCTGTTATAAATATATGGATTATCGCTCTGTTATATATATATGGATTATCGTTCTGTTATATATATGGATTATCGCTCTGTTATAAATATATATTGGGCACTGCTTCTGTTAGTGGTGAGTGAGAAGTCGACAGATACAAACATTTCTCGGAATGGCGAGAGCGAGAAACTTGGAATTGTTTATGGCGCTGATTGCAATAATTGTCATCATGTTTGCAGTAAAAGGTTAGACTCATTATTTCAATTGCTGTACTATTGATTCAGTGTATCTAATACTATAAATTTTTATGGTTCATTGTGTTCTGGCTTGTGATTGTGATTTTTTCCAGATCCTTCGGCGGTCGTGGAGGGTCGTGTGACACCATTTTATTGCCTTGACACACCTAATGTTACGTGCCGCAAAAGCAGTGACTGCTCCAAATTCAAAGACACGCCTGTCTGTTGGGGTAATGCTGATGTGGATGGTTTATGTTGCAACCTTGGGTGATAGACGAGTTTTATTTGCTGAAGGCGTGGAGATTTTCAATTATGCCCCTTTTAAATAAATAAGGCCGTGGGAATCTTCAATTATGGGCCTAAGAATTTTATTATTGTAAGGTTATATGTTTTCAATTTTATATATTTATTCACGGTTTTAATTTTATTATGGATGGAAAGTTTCTATTTATTATGAATAGATGGCCTTGTTTTTAGATAAATTTAGATTAAAAGAATGGTAAAAAGTTTATTTCAATCAATTATTACATTATATTTGAGAGAGTTATCAAAATATATTTTGAAATGGTAAATTTGCATTGAAAAATTAAATTGAAATACCTATTTTAATGAAATAATATAATGGTAAGTCATCACAAATGTTTGAAATGACTAAAAATTTCCTGAATACAAAATGCCCTCTCATAACTATGAAACTCCTCAAAGGAGAAGATCTCTCGGATCCATGAACCTCCTCAAAAATAGTAAAAGTCCACCTACTTAGTATAATAACTAATCCCAACAAATTAACCATAAGCTAAACCAAACAAACAACAAATTAATAATAGCACTATACTGATGTTCTCAGAAAAACAACAAGAATGTATTAGGCATTAGCAATCCGTTATAAATATAGATTAGGCACTGCTGCTGTTAGTGGCGAGTGAGAGATCTAGAGATACAAACATTTGTCTTAATGGAGAGCGAGAAACTTGGAATTGCTTATGGCGCTGATTTGAATAATTGTCATCATGTTTGCAGTCCACGGTTAGATTGATTATTTCAATATTTCAATTGCTGTAATATTGATTCAGTGTAATATTGTTAATTTTCATCATCCATTGTGTTATGGTTTGTGATTATAATGTATTGCATTTCTTAACATACAATTGGAGATTGCATAAACACACATAAAAAAATAATATTTTTGTATTATATTTTACTTTACATTAGGTCATCATATTTAAAATAAATGTTGTCAAATTCAACTTATTCTAATTTTAAAGAGAGAGGTTGAGAGAATTTCTCAGCAACTTTCAACAATTTCAAACCAATCCAAATTTATTACACACAACAGATGTAAGCATTATCTCAACACCCCCTTTAATGCTTACGACCAAGGAAACTTACAATCACAAGTTACAATATTTATCATTGTCTGACTGGACTTCATCAACACTTAAACCCACTCTGCAATGTCTTTCTTCACCTCAACTTCGAACTTCCCACTAGACACATTTAAAGAATAACAACGCTTATGACCATCATTGATGAACTTGTACAATGAACAATATTGACAAACTCAGCTCAATGGGGTTTCCATGAGAAAAACTGTCAAGTAATGAAACATCCTATTGACAACCCTCGTCTCGAGGATATTTTGCTTTCAACTATCCATCAGTTTCTATAAAGGAAGTCTAGATACATAATGTCCTCAACATTCAATCATACAAGGTGACTTCTTAACAAACATAAGAACAACTATTCTTGAAACCAGGGCTGCTAGCTTATATCAAGAAACAAGAGTTCTTTTTTCCTTAACACATAAATAGCACACCCACAAAAGATCTGAATCCATCATCTTGGATCTTGGTTCTCCACCTGCAACTTGTTAGAGTAGTCAATTTTGCAACTTATTGCCAGATTCTCAATTCTAACAATCTCTGCTCTTTACACATTGAGTTGACTAGACTCAATGTGTAAAGAGCAAAGATCTCATACAATATTCAATACACATTCATTAAATTCACAATCTCTCAAACTCATTAAATTGTAACTCACACTAATAAAACTATTAATTACTCTTCTTCGATTACAACACATACTTGCACAACATGCATAATTAAACATATATATCAGTAGCAGAAAAAAACAACCAATCCTCGTTCTATAGTGGAATATCAAATGTTAATTCATCAAGGAAAACATTTCCAATGGCCATTTTCTCCGAAGATATTGGCGATCTCACACATCACAGGTAGCACATTGTTTGCAACACTATTATCAAGAATTTGCACTTCTTTAATTCATGTAAATCATTACCTTCAAAAATCACAAGTGTTTAAACTACGAAATTGATGCTTTCCAGAATTTGAGCCCCCCAGTATTCGCTCTATTCTTTTGATCCATTTTATTTGAATTTTAGAGAGGTTTAGAGAGGAATCTCTCAAGCAACCTCCAGCATTCTCAGTGAGCCTTAAATTTAGTACACAACACTAATGTAAGCAATTATCATAACACTTGTTTCGTTTGAAGAAATAATAACTGCTAAAATTCAATCTCACACGCATTCTAGCCCAAAATGTCAAAAAAAAAATACTTAAAACCTAAAACGTTTAGACTATGAATTATATTATCTTACATCAAAAGTTTCAATTTTATATATTTATTCACGTTTTTTAACTTTATTATGGATTGAAAATTTCAATTTACTATAAAAATGTTAATGTTATTAATACTACAAAATATTAAATATTATATTATAAGTGTAGTTTATTTTGCAAACATTTAATTAATTTCTAAAATGTGTCAAAACATGAACAGATTGCCTTAATTTTCTATAAATTTAGATTAAAAGAATGGCAAAAGCTTATTTCGAAAGCTTTTCCAGGATCGAAATTGGTGAACGGAGTTAGTATCTCTCACCTCAATGTGACAGGAAATTCCAAAATGATAATTGAGCCAGGAAGTTTTTTTTTCAATTCAAATAAAGCTCATCTTCGAGCCATCATCAACAGAATTACATGAAATTCAGTCTTTGATTCCATCAACTTCTTCCACGTCTTGAGAATCAATAACAAGGAGGGATGATAGTCTGGCCAAGCAAGCATTGCGAGTCCAGGATGGAGTTCTTTCGGTTAATGTCAAGCAATCCTTTTGAATATATCCCATGACTAGCGAAATTGAGGAGTATCTCTCACCTCAATGTGACAGGAAATTCCAAAATGATAATTGAGCCAGGAAGTTTTTTTTTCAATTCAAATAAAACTCATCTTCGAGCCATCATCAACAGAATTACATGAAATTCAGTCTTTGATTCCATCAGCTTCTTCTACGTGTTGAGAATGAATAACAAGGAGGATGATAGTCTGGCCAAGCAAGCATTGCGAGTCCAGGATGGAGTTCTTTCGGTTAATGTCAAGCAATCCTTTTGAATATATCCCATGACTAGCGAAATTGAGGAGTTCGGTTCTATCCGGGAATCCTCATGGTTCCTCTTCCAAAGGCCAGACCAAGATTCTTTGTCTCATTATTTTTAATAAAAATAAAAAGGGACGGGGGCAGGCCACCTTCTCGCAGCCCATCGCCCAATCCTCCTAAAGGCTCATCGCACATCACTTTTACAACATCGTGAGCTTATGTCACCCTCCTATCAATCGACTCCCAACACGTTCTAAACATGCGGTGTTTCTACTACAGCATAAATTCTCTTGGAGGCAATAGTCCATTCTACTCGCTTGAAGCATGAATTCTCAAGAATGTGGGATGGGAGGAGGTATTGCATATCAACCGTAACATTTAGTTATGATTTTCGAAGGTGGACAACAAATGGTAGCTTGGCAATTTGTATGTGGACAAAATTTAGGATCAAAGGGAATGTAGTTATGGCTCATAACATTTTCCCAAGTGTTTGTAATATCCTCAATACTTGTTAGGCTAGGATATTATGTTTGTTGTCTAGGTTATGTGCTTTTGTCAAACATGTTGCATTATATATAAAAACTTGGTTGATAAGTTTCCACAAACATTTTGCACGCATTTTAGATAAATACTTATGTTAAACATATTGCAAGTATTCTAAGTACACATGAAATAGAAAAGACATCATGGTATTTTATTATCGATGGAACCCAAACAAAGAAACAATATGAATCTTTTATTGGCTTTTATGGCATGTTGTACGCCAATAAAAACACACAATACAAAACTCAAAAAGTTGGGATTGATGCCATTGTACCTTTAATAGATGAACCCTCTATAGAAAACTATCTCCAAGAATAATCAATTCTTCCAAGAACCCATATGGATCCTCCTATCCGATCAACCTTTTAAAATAGTGGCTCGACCTGTAGAAAATCCCCATAGCCCCTCAAATTCCTCACGACCCTATAATATGGGTGGCTCGACCCCCTGGAAATGCCTCTAACAGCCCTCCCAGGCACACAACCTACAATATAAAGGGAGGAGGCTACCTCAAGATATCCCAACGACCTCTTCTAAGTGTCACAAACCTCCAAGACATCCTACACGGCCTCCTTAAAGCCATACAACCTCCTCTAGAGCCTCATATTGTCATCTAAGTCACTCAATCTAATCCAATACCCCCGCAGATTCCCTTGATCTTCATGGTCTACAGAAATATGATCTTGTCCTACCCAAGGAAGTTCCATGAATCCTCTCAAGCTCAAATAGAATCACCAATATGATGCCCCAAATGAAGACCCTAGGTGGATCTTCCTCCTTGTCTAGCTACGATGGATATTGCGCCACTGAAACCAAACTACAATGGCACGGTTTTGTCAAAACCACAATGGAAGGGTTTTGTCAAAACCCCGACGAAAATTTGGCTCACAGGAGCACTCCAAACAAGATATCAAAACATAATGAGGAAAGTGGAACACCAACCCTCCTTTTATTCTTGTTTAATTCCCCTTCTAGAACTTTCCCCTTTTGACCAATTCCACATGACTTTTATTCCCCTTTTAATTTTCACTTAAAGATTAAGTAACTAATAATCTAAAAGTTACTTTATTACCTTTAATTAATTGTTTCTTTAGAATTATAACACCTCATAACTAAAAGACATCAAATAATCCCACTAACTCCCTTTTCTTTTACAGACTATAGATTACAAGAGTCATATAGGATACTAAGTCATCCTCCCATCCTGATCAAGTGGAAGGGGAAATTACACTCCTCCCTTCCCAAGATTGTTTGTCCTCAAGCAACTCAAAACTAGGGTGCTTTAAGATCTTCTCTCCATCCCAAGTTGCATTCTACGTAGGAAAATCTCTCCATCTGACTAGGTACTCCTGGATCACTCTGATCTTCAACCTCCTCTCTCTGACATCAATGATGCCATTAATCCTCTAATAGATGAACTCTCTACTTAAAACTGTCTCCAAGAATAATCAACCCCTCCAAGAACCCCTATGGCTCCTCCTATCCAAGTGGCCCTGCAAAACAATGGATCGACCTGCAAAAAATCCCCTCTTCCCCTAAAATTCCTCACGACCATATAATATGGGTGGCTCGAATCCCTCGAAATGCCTCTAGCGTCCTTCCAAGCCACACAACCTGCAATAGAAATGGAGGTGGCTACCTCAAGAGATACCAACAACCTCCTATGAGTGCCATGAATATCCAACAAAGCCTATGCGACCTCCTCAAAGCCACATGACCTCCTCTAGAGCCTCATGACACCATCTAAGTCACTCGATCTACTCTAATACCCCCGTGGATTCCATCGATCTTCATGATTTGCAAAAATATGATATTTTATTACCCAAGGAAGCTCCATGAACCCTCTCAAGCTAAAGTAGAATCATCAAGATGATGCCCCAAATGAAGATCCCAGGTGTACCCCCCTCCTTATCTAGCTATGTTGGATATTTCACCACCAAAATGAAACCACAATGGAAGGGTTTTGTCAAAACCCCAATGAAAACTTGGATCACAAGAGAAATCCAAACAAGAGATCAAAACATAATGAGGAAAGTGGAACACCATCCCTCCTTTTATTCTTGTTTAATGCCCCTTCTAGAACTTTCCCCTTTTGACCAATTCCACATGACCCTTATTCCCCGTTTATTTTTCACTTAAAGATTAAGTAACTAATAATATAAAATTTACTTTATTACTTTAACTAAATTTCACTTTAGAATTATAACACCTCCTAACTAAGTGACATCAAATACACCCACTGACTCCCTTTTCTCTTATGGAATATAGATTACGAGAGTCATATAGTATACTAAGTCATCCTCTCATCTTGATCAAGTGGAAGGGGAAATTACAGTCCTCCCTTCTCGAGATTGTTTTTCCTTAAGAAAATCCAAATTAGGGTGTTGTAAGATGTGTTCTCCCTTCCAAGTGACATCCTTTGCACAAAAATATCTCCATTTGGCCAGGTACTCCTAGATCACTCTGATCCTCAACCTCCTCTCTCTGACATCAATGATCTTCTTCGGAGTTGAAACCAACTGGCCTTCCTCATCCAGTGGAGAAATATTTGTTGAATTGGTGACATGTTGTCTCAATGCCTTCTTGAGGCAAGATACATGGAGCACATTATGGATCTTTCTACCATCTGTCATATCCAACTCATATGCCACCTCTCCAAATCTACTAATCTCCTTGTATGGTGCGTAGAAGCGATACTACAATTTATATGCACCACTCTTCTTTAGTGAGGATTGTTTATAAGGATGCAACCTATGAAATACTAAATCCCCAACCTCAAAGTTTCACTCCACCTTATGCTTGTTTGCATACATCTTTTGTTGATTCTAGGTGACCTCCAAGTTCTCCTTCAGGGATCTCAAGATGTCTTGGCTTTCCTGCAACCAATATTTGGTCTTGGGAGCCCTACTCTCTCCAATTTCCAAATCCATGAATGATGGGGAATCCTAGCCATACAATGCCCTAAATGGAGTCATCTTGATGGACATGTGTTAAGTGGTATTATAACAGTGATCCCCAAGATGAAACCACTTTATCCAAGCCATTTTCTATCCCGACATGTAGTTCCACAGATATCCCTCAATCCACTTATTCAATATTTTTTCTATCCATTTGTCTAAGGTTGATAGGTGGTACTAGGTGTAAACTCTGTCCCTGATAACCTGAAAAAATCATGACATAATACATTGAGAAATATCTTGTCTCGATCACTGACTATGTATCTTAGAAAACCATGTATTTTGAACAACTCCCTGAAGAATATGTCCTCCACCCGAGATGTGTTGTACTCTAAAGGAATGGAAAATAAGTGAACATACTTGGTCAACTTGTCCACAACATGTGGAAACAATCCCTACCATGTACCTTTGGCAACCCTGTGATCAAGTCCATGTAAATGTTCTCCCACTTCTGCTCTGGAATAGGTAACAATTGAAGAAAACATATAGGATGTGTAAGCTTCAACTTGTTCTGCTGATATTTCACGCACTCTTTCACATACCATAATACATCCTCCTTGATACCCTTCCAAGATAATGTAATGATCCCAAGCCAAATACTGGCGTGGAATCACTAACTACCACTGGTTTGTGAACGTGCCGGTGTTTATTGATCTATTAAGGGCATACAAGATTCATTCAATACATGAAGATCATCATACATTCAAGATATAGAAGCACAAGCAAAGATTTGACCCTTTTATTATAAGCAATGTAGGATCAATACAATAGATGGCTGATCTGGAATAAACCTCAGACGATCGTACAAACAATAGATATGAGCTGCTACAAAATGCTCCCATCAATACAAAGAAGCCTCTAAAAACTGAATAAGTAATGAATACCAGTATCAAGCAGATCTGAATGTCGAACCCTTCAACTAGAGAGTGGCACGCTCCAAGTGGAGACAGAAGCCCTCAATAATTCGGCCCTGATGGAAGAATTCTCCAAACGAGCCCAAACTCGGTCAAGTAATAGATCAGGGCAGTGGGATCCTCCTCCTAAAGTTTCAAGCCCAATGTACAAGGTAAACCTCTCCAAGTGGAAAATCTTCTAAGAGAGTTGCGCCCTCCTGAATAACTAAATCGAACCTTCCTCAATGGTATGGTGAGCCCTTGCTGGAAATTCCCCAATAATACAGTCCTGCTATCTGTTGGAGCTCTAGAACGAGATATGCTGAGAATAGAATGGTGTGGAGGAATATTTCATCCCTAAGACCAAGATGTGGAACAAGGTGAGTGGATATTTCACCACTGATTTGCTCGTAAGGGTTTGTACAGCAAACCCCCAAACTGAATGCTCAAGAGCACTAACAATAAATATACCAAAAATCAGGATGAGTAATAGGTGCACCCCAGCCTCTTATTTATACTTTTCCTTCTAATTCTCTGTTGAGTTAGGTTAACTCCCAGGGTTAATCTTCTATTTTTCTGTTGAGTTATCTTTTACTCCTTTATCCCTTTTCCTTTCTTAAGTCAACTTGAAAATATAACTTTTAACTTCTTGACTTTTCCCCCTCAGTGTGAGACTATGACCTAGTGGGGGTGCCCAGGACACTAAGTTTCCTCATCACCTCTCTAAGAGGTGGGGGACATTAAATTCTCCCCTACTTGAAATTTCTTGTCCTCAAGCAATTCCAAATCTGCTTCTCTAATCACGTGCTCCGACTCCCAAGTGGCATCCTCAATGGGTAAATCCTTCCACCTGATCAGGTACTCATTGATGCTTCGGTTTCAGAGCCTCTTCTCTCTGAGTTCTAACACCTCCTCTGGAATCAAAACAAGTTGTCCCTCCTCATCCATGGGAGGTAATGCCTCAATAGGCCTGATGTGTTGACCGAGGGCTTTCTTAAGACACGAGACATGGAAGATGTTGTGAATTTTTCTACCCTGTGGAAGCTCCAGCTCATAAGATATTGCCCCTATCTTCTTGTTGACTCTGTAAGTTCCAAAGAAATGTGGCCGCAATTTCTCCGCTCCGCTTCTTTTAATGGAGGCCTGCCTATATGGTTGCAACCTCAAATAGACTAAATCGCCAACCTAAAGGGTATGATCAACTCTGTGCTTATCTGATTGGACCTTTTGCTGGTTTTGTGCCCTCTATAAATGATCCTTCAATTCCCTGAGAATGTCTTGGCTCTGTTGTATCCAGTCCTGTACCATTGTAGCCCTGTTGTCACCAAATGAAATCTCCACAAATGATAAAGGATCATAGCTATATAAAGATCTGAAGGGTGACATGACGATGGACATATGTTGGGTGGTGTTGTAACAATATTCTCCCAAATGTAACCATCTGACCCATGCTTTTTTGTTGTCCTGCTATGTAGTTTTTGAGGTAACCTTCCACCCATTTGTTGAATATCTCAGTCTGACCATCCATCTAAGGGTGATAGCTAGTACTAGGAGTCAATGTTGTACCCACTAATTTGAACAACTCCTGCCAAAATGTTCTCATGAATCTGCTGTCCTTGTCACTGATGATGGTTTTGGGTAGGCCATGTAGTCTGAACACCTCTCTGAAAAATAATTCGGCCACCTGTGCTACACTGAAGTCTGTGGCTATGGGAAAAAATTGTGCAAACTTCCTCAACCTATCTACCACCACAAAAATGCAATCTTTCCCCTGTGCTCTGGGCAACCTTGTGATGAAATCCATGGATATACTTTCCCACTTGTGCTCGGGAATAGGTAGGGGCTGTAACAGTCCTGCAGGGTGCGTGTGCTCATCCTTGTTTTCTTGGCATGTAGTGCATTCTTTGACATGCTTCATCACATATTCTTTGAGGCCTTTCCATGCAAACCTCTCTCTCACCTGCCTGTACGTCTTACTGATTCCCTGATGCCTTGCTACTGGTGAGTTATGACATGCATGCAGGATCTTAGCTTTGAGAGCTCATCCAAGAACTAAAAAAATCTGGCCTTTGTAATAGATGAGGTCATTTATGATCCTGAAGTCATCATCATGTGTTTTCCCATCCAACAGTTGACAAGCGAACTAATCCTTTGCATATTCCACTATCAAGTGTTCCTTCCAGTCGACTGACATACCGGACATGGCAAAAATGGATGTCCTTTTGGATAATGCATTGGCCATTGCGTTGTTCTTCCCTTTGACGAATTCAATGTCAAAGTCGTAGGCTTGTATTTTGCTTACCCATTTTTGTTGTCTTTCATTCAAATCCTTCTGCTCCAAT
>SNQJ01S0070268.1:38713-51096 GCA_010110895.2 Picea sitchensis | reverse complement strand
GGTAGGCTTGAAGGCCTTAACCCAACCCTTCAAGGGTTCCATCAATCCTTTTGTAAAGAGCATCATGAGCCTAGTTGGGGACATATATTGCACCATCAATGCCAACCTATGGAACTCATCAATGTATGCCTCAGCCGTACCTATTTTCTTGAGTTGGGTGAGCTTCTGGAAATGTAACTCAGGATCTCCTAGATCAAATCTATCAATCAGCCTCTAAGTGAATTCTGTATAGGATACAATTTGGTTGTGGCCGAGTGTGGTAAGCCCATGGTACCACCAGTCATGGGCCTTGCCATCCAAGTACATGGTGGCAAACTTGATGGCCTCCATCTTTTTCATGGGGTTGAGCTGTAAATAGGTATCCAGCTTTTGTACCCAATATTGTGCCGTCATCTTGGTCGTACCATCAAAGTATGGAATTTCTATCTTTCCTGTTCTACGTTCAAACTCAAAACTACCCCTGTGGTTTGTCCTAGGTTGATTTCTAAACTTGAGTTGGCAATACTGATCTAGGGACATTTGTATTTGGACCTTCATATCCAAACTGTAGTATTCTTTGGCACTCCTTTCCATTTTCTCCACAAATTCTTCTACCTGTTCCTGTTTCCCTTGCTCATCTGTGAATGTGGGCATGTAAGGTCTAGGGTTAGCTCTGCTACCTCAATGTCGACCAAGATGATAATCTGTGAACGCATGTATGTATCGTCTCTGATTGACCCTGCTACCCATCTGACCTTGGCCTGTGTCTCCGTCCAGACTTCCTTCGGATATAACTACTTTCTCCGGATTGTATTTGGTCTCCTCATGGATTTCCCCGGATCCACCAACCTCCTTATTCCTGTACATATCAGGGTTCTTTCCTTGATAGTTCACTTGCATCAGAAGTTCATTTAGCTTGGATTGATTCTTATTCATTATCTGTAGGTTCTCATCAACCCTCTTTAAGGTTTTAGAGAGTTCATCATGTCCCCTTCTACTAGTTTCATGGTACTCGCCCAAGTGTTGGACCAATGTGCTTTCCATGCAGTTGACGGATTGCTGGAACTTATCAAACTGGGCTGCTATGAGAGCTAATCCTAAAGGCTCATGGTCATCCCCTGACCCTTCCATTTCGGCCTCTGTTCCACTGCTCAATTTCTTCTTTCGACCCATAAAAATACTACTGTACCTCTGCATACACCGATCCCTCCACAGGTTTGGAGGATTGAAGCTCTGATACCACTGTAATGATCCCAAGTCAAATTCTGGTGTGGAATCACTAACTACAACTGGTTTGTGAGCGTGTCGGTGTTTATTGAGCTATTAAGTGCATACAAGATTCATTCAATACATGAATATCATCATACATTCAGGATATAGAAGCACAAGCAAAGATCTGACCCTTTTATTATAAGCAATGTAGGATCAATACAATAGATGGCCGATCTGGCATAAACCTCAAACGACCATACAAACAATAGATATGAGCTGCTACAAAATGCTCCCATCAATACAAAGAAGCCTCTAAAGGCTGAATAAGTAATGAATACCAGTATCAAGCAGATCTGAATGTCGAACCCTTCAACCAAAGAGTGCCACGCTCCAAGTGGAGACAAAATCCCTCAATAATTTGGCCCTGATGGAAAAATGCTCCAAATGAGCCCAAACTCGGTCAAGTAATAGATCAGGGTAGTGGGATCCTCCTCCTGAAGTTTCAAGCCCAATGTACAAGGCAAACCTCTCCAAGTGCAAAATCTTCTATGAGAGTTGCGCCCTCCTGAATAGCTAAATCGAACCTTCCTCAATGGTATGGTGCACCCTTGTTGGAAATTCCCCAATAATATGGTCCTGATGTCTGTTGGAGCTCTAGAACAAGATATGCTGAGAATAGAATGGTGTGGAGGAATATTTCATCCCTGAGACCAAGCTGTGGAACAAGGTGAGTGGATATTTCACCACTGATTTGCTCACAAGGGTTTGTACAACAAACCCCCAAACTGAATGCTCAAGAGCACTAACAAGAAATATACCAAAAATAAGGATCAGTAATAGGTGCACCCTAGCCTCTTACTTATACTTTTCCTTCTAATTCTCTGTTGAGTTAGGTTAACTCCCAGGGTTAATATTCTATTCTTCTGTTGAGTTATCTTTTACTCCTTTATCCCTTTTCCTTTCTTAAGTCAACTTAAAAATATAAATTTTAACTTCTTGACTTTTCCCCCTCAGTGTGAGACTATGACCTAGTGGGGGTGCCCAGGCGACTGAGTTTCCTCATCACCTCTCTAAGAGGTGGGGGACATTACAGATAATCTCTCCCTCTCCTGCATGTAAGCCTCCAAATATCCTAGGTGCCTTGCCAATGGTGTGTCAAGTACTACCCTCAAGATCATACCCTTGAGTGTGGACTCAGGGACAAGGTATATAATATCCTTGTAGTAGATGATGCCATATACTACTTTGTACCTATCATCCTGAACGATGCCCTCGATGATCTCACAAGAAAAAGTATTCTTGGAGTACTCTGCCAAGAGAATGGACTTCCAGTCTATTAATATATCTGTCATGGTAAAGATTTCAGGTCTCCTGGAAAGGGTGTCAACAACTACATTCTTCTTTCCCTTCACATATTCAATGTCAAATTCATATTCATCCAGTTTTCTTACCCATTTTTGTTGCCTCTCTCTCAAGTCCTTTTGCTCCTAGTAATACCAAAGGATGTTGTGGTCAGTCCTCACCACAAAGCATCCTCCAAACAAATGTTGTCTAAACTTGGCCAATGCATGCATGATGGCCAACATCTCCTTATAATAAATAGGTTAGAACCTCTGTGTCCTCCTCATATTCCTTCTCTCGAAAACTATGGGATGTCTATTATGCATAAACATTGCTCCTATATCCTCTACATATGGATCACACTCCAACACAATGGCCGAGAGAAATATGGAAGTGCTAACATTGGGAAAATACTCATCACCTTCTTCACCCTGTCAAATGTGTCATGTGCCTTCTTTGACCATCTGAATGCACTATTCTTGGTGAGATCCGTCAATGGCACACCAAGTTGTGAAAATCCTTTCACAAAGAACTTGTAGTAGTTGCACAACCCGAAGAACCCCCACAATTCTATAACTTATCTGGGTGTGGGCCAATCTAATATTTTTTTTTATATTCTCTTGGTACACATGTACTCCCTTAACTCGAATTGGATGTCCCATACATATAGTCTTTGTCAACCCAAACTAGCACTTTTCCTCCTTGGAAAATAATGACTACTCCTCCATGATGTTGAAAATATCATCAACATTCCTTAGATGATCCTCCCAAATCCTATTGTAGCTCAGTATATCATCAAAGAACACTAGTAATAACTTCCTCAACTACTTGTTGAAGACATGGTTCATAAACAACTAGAAGGTAGTTGGTGCATTGGCCAACCAGAAGGGAATGACTAGAAACTCATAGTGCACACAGTGACAACTGTATGTTGTTTTGTGTATGTACTCCTTTATGAGATGGATCTAACGGTACCCTGAGTGAAGATCAATATTCAAGAAGTAAAGAACCCCATTCGACTCATATATCAACTCATTGATACTGGGTATCAGGTGTCAATTCTTTATGGTCTTATTGTTCAATGCTCTATACTTGATGTACATCCTCATCATTCCATCCTTCATCTTCACCATTACTTATAAAGAAGTGAAGGGACTAGAGCTAGGCTTGATGTGCCCCATCTCCAAAAAGTCATGTATGGCCTTCTCTATATCGTCCTTAAACTTCTTCAGATGCCTGTATGGTGTGGTGATAAAGAGTTTTTCCCCCTCCTCTAACTCAATGACATTATCAAATCCCCTATTAGGTGGCCTCCCTATTGGTAATGGTTTGAACACTCTATCATGCTTCCCAAGATAATCCAGGTGGATATTGGTGGCCACCCAACTATTCCCATTGACTCCTCTTGACAATTTTTAGTTCAACACATTCTTTTGTACTTCTTTGTAATTTTGGGTTCTACACTTTCGAGGTTGTATAAATCCCTAAACATATTCTAGGTGGATAACTGTGGCTTCCCACCTAATCCAACTAGATTATTTTGTATGTTTTCATGTCATCACATCTTTCTGTACTTCCAGGTCCATTTTGGGGCCCTAAAAAGTGCTTTTTGGCTCATCATAGTCAAACTGTAGAGTGAGTCAAAGTTTGCCAGTGTAATGTGTAGTTCTCAAAAAGACATTTTCAATGGGCTATCATGTGCCTAAAACATAGGTCGTATGAAAAAGTTACGACCCTGGGAAGTTGAGGTAGCAACTTACCCATATCAGCCCACTTCACTTTTGGCGTTTCATCTCCTAGGGTTATATTTTTGGATGTCTAGGGTTTTCGCATTCATGAGTAATGTTAAAAAGGCCTCTTGAGCCTCATTGTAATAATTCTACTTAGACGTATGCATGTAGCAGCCACATCTCTTCTCAGAGATAGCTACCACCATTTGAGAAAGTGTTTCAGTTCTGTAGTTTAATAGTTTCAACCTATTTCATTTATTTAATAAAAGATATTGTTCACTGGATATCTATGTTGTTCTTCATATCTCTGTGTTTATTGTATTCAGTTTGTTAATAAGTTTGTTCTGCTCCTAAATCTGGATCAGTGGTATCAGAGCGGTCTTCTCTTCATTTATTTTTCTTCGTGCATGTCCTTGACAAGATCTGGGTACAAGAATTTTGAAGTCAAACCAATAGAGTCATTGCAATATCAGTCACGTCGATCCCACCAACAACCCATGGGGGATGAAAATAAATATGATTGAGGAGGATATCCTTTTAAAATGTTTCTCAAGGAATCCCTTATGCGACAAAGGAACAAAATGATGGACAACTTTGCGCAGATCCTTCGGCAGCTGCCCAATAAATATACATCTTCATCAAGTAGCCATGCAACCCCCTTCAAGGTACAGGTAAATTTTGATATTCCATTATTTGAAGGAATGGTATATGTGGATGATGTAGATAAATGGTTAAATATACTCGAAGGGTATTTTTCGGTCCGCAAATTTTTTTATAGGGAAAATATTACTTTTTCACTTCTCAAGGTCACCCCCCATGTTAAGGATTAGTGGGATACTTACTCCGAGAAAAGGACCATAAAGGAATTTGTAATATTTTTGGTTTCCCCTACATGTGATTCCTTCCAGGATTCCATTAAAGAACATTACTACCCTGTTGGAATCTATGAGGACCAGTACACTAGATGGACCACCCTGCGTCAAGAAAGGGACCAGGCAGTACTAGATTTCACCAATAGTTTCCATACCCTGTGTACCAAATTGGGTATCAAAGACTGTGAGCAACATCTAGTACTAAAATATCGTGGTTGTTTTCATAGATACATTCAAACATAAATGGAGTTTCTGGACATTACCATTGGGTACGACTTATAGATATGCTCTCAAGATCGAGCATAAATTTAAGAATAAGAGGAGAGAGTTTGGATTTGCAAACTCCTCACAACTGAAGTAGGGAAAAGGCAAACCCAACCCACACAACAAGGGACATATCAAAGATGGCCACTCTCAGGATAACCAGTCCAAGCCGCAACACAAAAAGGGCAATGAGAAGATGAAGAAGGACATGAGAAAATGGTGTGAATACCATAAAATCCCTTGGCACAACAGTGAAGAATGTCGCTCCAAGAAGTCACTCATGGCCGAGTTGAAGGCTTCCAATTCAAAGGACGATTCTAACCCTGAATCAAATCCATAAGGAGGAAAGTGGATTATCGATGTTGAACCTAGTGTCACTATCTCTACCACCAAATTCTAGCGAAGCAAACTAGGAGAACCAGAGGAAGGAGAATGCCTCTTTCACTCATAGATGTGGGTAAAAGGGGATCCACTTCATTTCATTGTTGATAGAGGAAGTCATAATAACATGATCTCAACAAAGGTCATCAAGCGGCTGGACCTACTGACGAAACTACACCCACAACCCTACACCATCGGCTAGCTTCACCAAGGAAGAGATCTATGTGTCATCCTACAATGTCATCTTTCATATGACATCAAGCCTTTCAAAGACAAGGTATTGTTTGATATTTATCCCCTTGAAGTTTGTGATGTTTTTTTAGGACAACCATATTTGTGGAAGCATCATGTTGTGTATGAGTCTAGACCCCATGGTGTTATTATTACTTTGGGTAGACAATTGTACAAGATAACAGAGGTAGCGTTGCCTACCGCTATGTCTTTAATCTCTGCTAAAAAATGTAGTAAGTTCATTTCACAGAATGAGAAATTCATCTTCTTTGTGATCCGGTCTCAAATTAAGAAAAATGTCTCCACCCCATCTGTGGCCTCTACACAAAGCCTCTCTTTGCAGCAAAAGTAAGTGGACGAGATCATGGAAGAGTACATAGACAACTTCTCCTCACCCACCGAGGTACCGATGCACTTCCAATTCAAGCATCTAATTGATCTAACCCTTGGTGCACCTCTGCCTAATGTACCAGTCTATCGTCTCTCATTGATGGAAAATGATGAAATCAAGTGTCAGATACAAGAGATTCTTCAAAAGGGGCACATCAGACCTAACTCCTCCCCTTGTAGAAACCCAATTGTACTAGTGCAGAAGAAGGATGGGACTTGCCAACTCTACATTGATTACATAGAATTAAACAAAATCACAGTCCGTAACCGATACCAAATTCCCAGGATTGATGACCTTCTTAACCAACTCAAGGGAGGAAATTTCTTCATCAAGATGGACCTAAAGTTCGGCTACCATCAGGTTCCAATCGAACAAACTGATGTATGGAAGACAACTTTCAAATCTAAAGAAGGTCTCTTCAAATGGTTGGTCATGCCCTTTGGCTTATCAAATGCACTAGCCACTTTCATGAGGTTGATGGATGATGTATTTAGACCCTTCACCAACTCTTTGGGTGACATCCTCATATTCAAGAAAACTTGGGAGGAGCACATGCGGCATATTCAACGGGTTTTGATCACTCTGCGAAAAACAGGCTATATGCTAACTTGCAAAAATGCTCCTTTGGCATGAACAAAGTCCAATAATTGGGCTACATTGTTGATGAGGATGGGGTACATGTTGATCAAACAAAGATCCAAGTCATCCTTGAGTGGACATTCTCGACCACACTAATAGAGATTCAAATCTTCTTGGGTCTGGCCAACTTCTACCGACGGTTTGTGTTGTGATTCTCCCATATTGCATGGGCCCTCAACCAAGTGACTAAGGGTGGTGGAAGGGAAAAGTTCATGTGGGGGAAGGAACATCAATGAGCACTTGATGATCTAAAGCATCACTCATGCTCAGCTCCAATACTCTCCTTTCCCGATTTCCAACAACCATTCGAGATTGAGACTGATGCATATGACTATGTTGTAGGTGCATTTCTCACTTAACATGGTCATCCCATGGAATACCATAGTGAGACACTCTCAGATACTGTCTGAAAATACCCCACCTATTACAAGAAAATGTATTCCATTGTACAAGCTTTTCGTCAATGGAAACATTACATTCTGTGAAAGGAGACAATCATCCACACTGATCACAATCCTCTGTAGTTCATACAGACATGGGGGAAGTTGTAGAATTATCGCCATTGGAAGTGGTCAACCTACCTGCAAGAGTTCCATATCAACATCAAGTATAAAAAAATGATCAAAAATCATGTTGCTGACTGCCTCAATCGACCTCCCGTGACTGCACTCACCACTATGCTCCATTCTCGTGGACATGAGGCATATGAGTGGCCCCATATTTATTAGGAAGATCTAGACTTTGCCACCACCTATCAACTCTTGGGTATAGGTGTGATTGTCACCGATTTTCACATTTGGGACAGACTGTTATGGCATCTAGGCCATCTTTTTGTTCCTTCAAGTGAGCATGGAAAGATTATTTTGGAATCCCACTACATTAGGATGAAAAGACATTTTGGCATGGATAAAATTGTGGTTGTTCTCCAGAAACATTTTTATTTGCCCAAACTTTGATAGGACATCAACAAGTATATCATATCTTGCATTGTTTGTGCCATTTCCATGCCAACCATCAAGAAGTAAGGATTATACACCCCTCTTCCTACCTCTGAGAAGCCTTGGGAATCCATCTCGATGGATTACATGTCTAGCCTTCCATCCACCAAGAAAGACAATGATTATGTATTTGTGTTTGATGATCAGTTTTTGAAGATGGCTATCCTCACAACATGCAATAAGAACATCTGGATGGTAGATACTACCAAGATATTCTTTGAACGAGTGTGGGTCCATTTTCAGATACCACATACCATCATCTCCAACCGATACAATAGGTTCCTCAACACATTTTGGTCAAGTCTTTGGTCACTGCTGGATGCCAAGCTCACTAAATCCACTGCTTTACACCCCCAAATAGATGGCCAAACAAAGGTTGTCAATCATATGATTGTGCACATTCTGTGCATGTACAACTCTAAGAATCCACGTACATGGGATGAGATTCTCCCCTATGTTCAGTACAATTACAACACAACTCTCCATATCTCCACCGACCATAGCCCATTTCAGGTGGGAATGGGATTCCAACCCTTGGGTCCCATTGATGTTGCACTACCTCTTGCAACCACACAGACAGACTCTTCCCATGTTCATTTTGAGACTAAAAAAGACACCAGATTCATTGAGAAAATTCAACACATCCGCCAACAGGTCCATGAGATTTTGTAGAAAGCCAATGCTAAGTACAAGTAGTGCCATGATCAACACAAGGTATCACACTAGTTTCAGGTTGGAGACAAGTTCTGGTTACATTTGTAGAAGGAGCATCTTATAGGGCCCCATCAGAATCTTCACCCACTTCACTATGGGCCTTACACCATCACCAAGGTTGTGGGTAGAAATTCTTTTGAGCTCAACACTCCACCCTTCCTTGCCTTGTACCCAATGTTTAATGTGGTCCTCTGTCGGCTATATTTTCCACCAGTATTGGACACCTCAAAGATCGCAGAACAAATGACACCAAAAGATATCAACCCTGAATGCATGGAACATGCATCCACTGATTACATAATGGATACACAGGTCAAGGGAACTCGCCAGCAGAAGATCCATCTTTATCGAGTTTTCAAGGTAGGGCAACTTCTCCACCAAGGAAAGTGACTCACCTGGGGAAAAATTTAGTAGAAGTTTCCTCACCTGATGGGGGAACCCAACACAATGGAGACCATTGCTTCCTAAGGGGGGAGAATTGATCCAGGTGGATATTGGTGGCCACCCACCTATTCCAACTGGCTCCTCTTGGTAGTTTTTAGTTCAACATGTTCTTCTGTACTTATTTATAATTGTGGTTTCTACATGTCTGGGGCTATCTAAATCCCTACACATATTCTAGGTGGATACCGGTGGCCTTTCACCTAATCCAACTAGATTATTTTAATGTTTTTATGTCAGCACATCTTTTTGTACTTCCAAGGCCGTTTTGGGGCCCTCAATAATGTTTTTTTGGCTCGCCATAGTCAAACTGTAAAAGTAGTTAGAGATTGATGGTGTAATGTATATTTCTCAAAAATACCTTTCTAATGGGCTATCATGTAGCTAAAACATAGGTCGTAAGCAAAAGTTACGACCCCGGGAGGTTGAGGTACCAACTTACCCATAGGGTCCCACACAAATTTTGGTGTTTCATCTCCTAGGGTTAGGTTTTTGGATATATACGGTTTTGGAATTCATGAGTAGTGTTAAGAAGGCCTCTGGAGCCTCATTGTAATCATTCTTCTCAGAAATATAAACATAGCAGCCACATCTTTTCTTAGAGATAACTACTACTATTCGAGCAAGTGTTTCAGTTCTGCAGTTTTACAGTTTCAACCTATTTCATTTATTCAATAGAAGATATTGTTCCCTGGATATATGTGTTGTTATTCATATCTCTATGTTTATTGTATTCAATTTGTTAATCAGTTCGTTTCGCTCCTAAATCTAGATCACAAGCAATGCATGGATGTTCGGATGGTAGTGTTTGCGGTCTTGTGGTGGATTTTGCATGGTGATCAAGAACTCTACTATGCAATCCACATCCCAATGTTTAAAAATGTCCTCCATGCATTTTTTTGACACGATCTCGGGAAATCCTATCAACATACCTCTCATAATAACTCATTGACCTTCTTTTTCCCTGGAATCCATCATCATGTCCTTATAGTTTATGTGTATATCTCCCAACGAGTACAACCAGTGGACACCTAATACCACATGGGTGTCTGCCAAATCCATGACATAAAAGTCAGTGTTCAATTTATAGTTTCCCAATGTCACCTTCGATCCCTTGATCCTCTAAATACATGTCATGTTGTACCCATCTTCTACCACCATTTTGAACCTGTCAAAGTCCTCTGCTAGGATATGTCTCCTATCAACAAGCACCACATCAATGAAATTGTTGGTGGTCCCACCATAAATTAATGTAGTAACTCTTTGCCCTTGCAAAATTCCTTTGACCCTGAAGGTGTAATATTTGGGGACTCCTAAAAGAGTGGAAATGGTCACTCCTTTGACACCCTCCTATAGATTTGTCTCTTCTGGAACCTCAATATATGGTAGCTTTGTCTCACCACTACTCTGTCCACTTCCTGGTGCATGACATATCTCCTCCTCACCATCATCCTCCTCATCAGAAATCACCTATATGTAATGTACTTTCCATTTTCCCATACATCATTGACTTGTCTCCCAAGGTTATTTGTAGCTAAGGAAAATATTCTTCTTCCTCAACTCCTTCCAAGTTTGCTAGTTGTCCATCATATCCTTCCTTGTCCATGGCTTCTAGAAGGGCTTTGTCTTCTTACCTTTATGTGGAATAAAGGGTTTCACTGGTTCCTTCTTGGGCATTGCGTCTTCCATGTCCTGGGTCCTCATGATGGCATATTGTAGTGTGATTGGCCTAAATGATTTCACCCATCCTCTAAAGGGTTCGACTAAACCCTCCATGAATAGCATCACCAACCTCTACTCAAAGATGTATGTCACCTTGACCGCCATACTCTGGAACTTGGTGATGTATTCCTATGGTATTCATGTCAGTCTCAACTATGCCAACTCCATGAAGTATATATAGGGATCCTTTTTGTCAAACTTGTCCGTCGACCTCTTGGTGAAATTCACATATGATGTGATGTTGGCATGCCATAAAGTCAATAGCCCATGGTACCACCACTCATGATATTCTCCATCTAGGTGTAGGGTGGAAAATTTACTTTCCTTTGCCTCTGTCATTGGGTTAAGTTGGAAATAAGTTTGCAACTTGTGTACCCAATCTCTGACCGTGCTCTTGGTAGATCCAAAAAAAATCGGATGGACAACCTCCCAACCTTGCGTAGAAGATCAAAGTTCTAATAGTTTTGTGTTTTTTTGTTCCATTCCCTAGTCTTTTCCATGTTCTTGATGTTACAGTAGTTTTGGTAAGACATGGCTTCCTAGATCTCTTCCCCTAATGATTGATACTCCCTGAAATAAATTGTGAATTCATCATCCTATCCCTATGGCTTGTTGGGTATGTGTTATATTCTTTGCATGAGTAGGAGTGTATGAGTGTATGTGTTGGGCATGGAGGGGGGTGGAGCCCTATGAAATTTTTTTTTCTTCCTCAGGAAATGTGACACCTACCTCGGGAAACGTGTCATGTATTTAGGTGGTTTTTTGGCACATGGTTTTTTCCGATGGTTTTCTATTTTCGGTTAAGGAATTAGGGTTTTGGACTAATCTAGGTCATTGGTTTAGGGTTTTGGATGTCGCTGGATCCTATATGTATATTGTATTGTAAACAATGTAGCACAATGAATGAATATAATATATGCTAGTTTTCTCAATTTGGGTTTCTAGGGGAAAAATATCTTTGAAATGTTTGTATTTGCCATTGTATCTTTTCTGTTCTTTTGTGAATATTTGTTTACAGTAGACATTGTACAAGGCTAGAATTTACATTTGGTATCAGAGATTTATTGGCTTCAGTGGGACGCCTTTGTGGTCAAGGGTTTGTCTTAGGACTGTGATAAGCCTTGTTATAGTGGGAGATCTGCAGGTGAAAAGAAATGGCAAGCAATTCAAAGATGGAGATCGAGAAGTTTAATGGGAAAATCTTTGAGCTATGGAAGCTCAAGATGGAAGATCTTTTGATGGACAAATATTAGTGGATCATGGTAGATCCAGGTACTGCACCTACATGAACTTCTGCAGATGACTGGAAAAAGATGGATCAGAAGGCAAAGAGCACAATCCGACTGTGTCTCTCTGATTCAGTATTACTGAATGTGTCAGAGGAAGCTACAACCAAGGATTTATGGGAAAAGTTTGGGAATTTGTATCATTCTAAATCCTTGGTAAATAAACTATTCCTGAGAAGGAA
>SNQJ01S0070268.1:25429-38703 GCA_010110895.2 Picea sitchensis | reverse complement strand
AGAGGACGTTCCCAGGAAAGAAATAGATCTAATTTCTCAAGTGGGAGATCTAAGTCTAAGGGTAGATCTAAATCTCTTGGAAAGTTTGTAAGGGTATGTTGGTGGTGTGGAAAAGAAGTGCACTACAAGAAGCAGTGTAGATCCAAAGTTGAGAAAAATAAGGGATCTGAAGAATCTTCTTCTAGAGAAGAAATGATCTCCAAGGAAGAAGGAGGGGATGTGTACTTGACCTTTTCAAGCACACATGCATATCATGAGGCATGGTTGATTGAATCTGGTGCATCCTTTCATATGATTCCCCACATGGAGTGGTTCTGCGAATATGAGAAGTATGATGGAGGTAATGTTTTTTTAGGTAATGATTTGACAACAAAAATCATAGGAAGAGGAAGGGTCAAGTTGAGACTCGTAGATGGAAGGATTATAACACTACCTAGTGTTCTATACATCCCAGGTATGGCCAGAAATTTGATTTCTGTAAGAAAAATGGAAGATGCAGGGGTAAAAACATTTTTTGAAAAGGGAACTTGCAGGATGGTTCGAGGAGCAATGGTGTTGATTAAGGGAGTTCGGTTTGGAACTCTGTATAAGATTCTAGGAAGAACTATTAGTGATGGGTTTAATAGCTCCATTGTTCCTGATATTATAGTTGAAGAAGAAAGAACTCCTACAGCCTCTGGAGAAAAGGTTATGTTGTGGCATCAAAGATTGGGGCATATGGGAGAGAAGGGTCTTCAACTACTGCATGGTAAAGGTATGGTTGAAGGTATGTCTAACTGTTGTCTGGATTTTGATTTCTGTGAACATTGTCTATATGGGAAGCAAAATCAGGAAAGATTCCCCTTTGGTGCAACGAGGGTAGAAGGAATTTTACAACTAGTTCACAGTGATGTTTTTGGACCTGTGTCAATCCCATCATTGGGAAAATATGTGTACTATGTCTCATTTATAGACGAATTCTCGAGGAAAACTTGGATATATTTCCTCAGGAAGAAATATGAAGTCTTTGACAGGTTTAAAGAATTTAAGGTTGTTGTTGAGAATCAAATAGAGGAAATAATTAAGGTGTTGGGAACAGATAATGGGGAGAGTTATGCGGGAATGAATTTGAAGAATTCTGTAAGAAGTGCGGTATAGCAAGGTAGAATACTACTCCATATATACCTCAACATAATGGAGTTGCAGAAAGGATGAACAGGACGCTGATGGAAAAATAAAAGTGCATGCTTAGTGGTGTCGGGTTAGGGCAATAATTCTGGGTAGAGGCAGTGGGTACTGCATGTTATCTAGTCAACAGATCACCCTCATCAACGTTGGGTGACAAGACTCCACAAGAGGTATGGACTGGTAAGGAACCTTCTTTCACACATCTTAAGGTATTTGGCTAGGATGCATATGTTCATGTTCCAAAGGAAAACATGAGTAAGCTGGATAAGAAGGCTGAAAAATGTATCTTTATTGGATATAAAGATGGTCTCAAAGGTTATAAGCTTTGGAACCCAAAAACTAAGAAGGTAGTGTATAACCGAGATGTGGTATTTAGAGAAATGAAGGATGTTGTTAAACAGGAAGTCCTACCAAGTAAGGAAGAACCAAAGAAGATAGAGTTTGATTTAAAGAATGATGAAGCAAACTCTATAGAAGAACATGACTAAGATGAAGAAGATGCTCATACTCCAGTATTGAGGAGATTGGATCGAGAAAGAAGGCTACCGGAAAGGTATAGTCCATATGATTTTCGTTCAAATTTTGCTTTGTCTATTACTGATGATGATCCTAGAATTGTCAGAGAGGCAGTGGATTCAAAGGATGGAAATCTCTGGAAAAGGGCCATGGAAGAAGAAATGGCATCTTTTTATAAGAATGAGGCTTGTGATCTAGTGGAGTTGCCAACTGGAAGAAATCCCATTGTCAACAAATGGGTATTTAAAAAGAAGTTGAATGTAGAAGGAAAAGTGGAGAAATACAAATCTCGGTTAGTAGCAAAGGGTTATTCCCAGGTTGAGGGAATTGATTTTGGTGAGATTTTTTCTCCTGTTGCCAAGTTAACCTCTATAAGATTTTTGTTATCTGTTGCTGTTGCATTTGATTTTGAAGTAGAATACATGGATGTGAAGACAACATTCCTACATGGGGATCTGGAAGAATAAATCTTTATGAAGCAAACAAAAGGTTATGTTGTGAAAGGAAAGAAGGAGCTGGTATGCAAGCTGAAAAAGTCTCTCTATGGTTTAAAACAATCACCAAGGATGTGGTATAAAAATTTGATATTTATATGCTGGGACTTGGCTTCACAAGAAGCAAAGAGGATCACTGTGTGTATTCTAAATTAATTGGTGATCATTTGATTTATTTGGTCTTGTATGTGGATGACATGCTGCTGATAGGAAACAAAAAGGAGATTATTCAGGATGTGAAAACTCAGTTGTCCTCTAAATTTGACATGAAGGATCTTGGTGCTTCAAATTTCATTTTGGGAATGGAAATTAAAAGAGATCGAAAAAAGAGGAAACTATGGTTAAATCAGAGAAAATATGTCGAGACAATATTGCAAAGGTTTAATATGCAGGAATGTAAACCAGTCAAGGTTCATATTCCTGTTGGTGTAAAGTTATCTGTGGATCAGTGTCCCAAGACACATGAAGAAGAGGAGGACATATCTCATGTTCCATATGCAACTGTAGTTGACAATTTGATGTATGAAATGGTCTTTACTAGACCGAACATTGCACATGCAGTGGGATTTTTTGGCAGGTATATGTCAAAACCAGGGAAGGAGCATTGGACAATAGTAAAAAGGGTTTTTCAGGTATTTGCGTGGCACTGCTAGCTATGGATTGTGCTACAAAGGAAGGTTGGGATTGGATAGAGTGGTCGATATACATGGCTTTGTGGATGTAGACTGGGATGGAGATTTGAATTGTAGAAGATATACAAGCGGGTATGTGTTTAACCTGTTTGGAGGAGCAATAAGTTGGATGAGCAAAAGACATGCTGTAGTGGCACTTTCAACTACAGAATCTAAATACATGGCAGCCACTCATGAAAGTAAGGAAGAAATATGGTTACAAAGATTGTGTTTAGGTATTGGGTTGGTACAAAAAGCTGTAAGGATAGAGTGTGATAGTCAGAGTGCAATTTTTCTGGCGAAGAATCCTGCTTATCATTCAAAGACAAAGCACATTGATGTTCAATATCACTTTGTGAGAGACATGATTGAAGAAAAGAATGTATCACTAATGAAGGTGGACACTTTGAAGAATGTTGCAGAATCATTAACAAAATTTGTGACCACTGAGAAGTTCTCTTGGTGTAGAGGATCCATGGGCATTGTTGCCCTGAATTTTTGACTATGTAACCCTGTAACCCCCTGTATGCAAAGAAATCAACAAGTGGGAGAATGTTGGGTATGTGTTATATTCTTTGCATGAGTAGGATTTTTTGAGCATATGCACCAGGTGCACAAGGGGGTTAGAGGGGGGTTCAGGGGTGCGGGGGCAGCGCCCCTGAATTTTTTTTTTTCTTCCTCAAGAAATGTGACACCTACCTCGGGAAACATGTCATGTATTTAGGTGGGTTTTTGGCACATGGTTTTTGCCGATGGTTTTATATTTCCGTTTAAGGAATTAGGGTTTTGGATTAATCCAGGTAATTGGGTTAGGGTTTTGTATGTCGTTGGCTCCTATATGTATATTGTATTGTAAACAATGCAACACAATGAATGAATATAATATATGTTAGTTTTCCCGACTTGGCTTTCCAGGGGAAAAATATCTGTGTAATGTTTGTATTTGCCATTGTATCTTTTTTGTTCTTTTCTAAATATCTGTTTACAATAGACATTGTACAAGGTTAGAATTTACATGGCCCTTGTGCTCTTGTAGGTTTCTCCTCAAGTAATGGTGAAAATAATGGCTTAGGATTCCTCCTTCTCCCTATCTATGAGCTTATATGTGTTGGAATATGGGGTTTTCTTCCTTCTGCAAGGTTCCCATTGAACCCACCATGGTTCCAGTTCACTTGGTTGCTCACAATGAATTATGGCAATAGTTCTTTCATTTGTTGTTTCCCATTGGCTATACGTTCTAGGATCTATAAGTCCCTTCCCTCATTATCCCCCCCCATGATTCCTTCTACTTCTCCCCCCTCTGATGAATTTGATCCTCAGATGAGATATCCTCCACACCCTCTCATTCTTCTGTAGGTGTTAGGTTTCTTGATTTTAGGCATCAACACCTCATGCAATCACAGGCTGACAAGATTACCAACTATAATACCATTGTATTTTCCCAAATACTTGCTAGGATGGGATATTGTGTTTATTGTCCAAGTTATGTTATTTTGTCAAACATATTTCATTACACATGTTTTGATGGTAAAGACTTGGTTGATAAATTTCCACAAAGAATTTGCATGCATTCTAGATAAATACTTTTTCCAAACACATTGCAAGTATTCCAAGTACACATGAAATATAAAATACATAATGGAATTTTATTATGGATGGAACCCAAACAAAATAACAATACAAATCTTCTTAGATTGGTTGTTATGGAAACTACAATACACCAATAAAAACACACAATAAGCAACTCAAAAACCTAGGAATGATGTCGCAGTCCCTTTAATAGATGAAATCTCTATAGAAAAATTTATCCAAGAATAATCAATCCATCCAAGAACCCCTACTAGTCCTATTCAGGAGGCTCTGCAAAAGAGAGGTTCATCCTACAAAAAATCCTCATGACCCCTCAAATTCTTCACAACTATGAAATATAGGTGGTTCGACCCCCTCGATATGCCTCTAGCATCCCTCCAAGACACATGACCTATAATAGAAAGGGAGGTGGTTCCCTCAAGAGACCTGAACAACCTCCTCTAAGTGCTACAAACCTCCAAGCAACTGTACGCAGCCTCTTCAAAGCTACACAACCTCCTTTAGAGCCTCACAACCTCCTCTAAGTCACTCGATCTTCTACAATAGCCCCGTAGATTCCCTTAATATTCATTTCCTACAAAAATATCATCTCATCCTATCCAAGGAAGCTCTGTGAACCCTATCAAGCTCAAGTAGAATAACTAATATGATGCCCCAAATAAAGACCCTAGGTGAATCCTCCTCCTTGTCTAGCTAGGGTGGATATTGCACCACCGAAACCAAACCACAATGGATGGATTTTGTCAAAACCCTAACAAAAACTTGGCTCAAAAGAGAACTCTAAATAAGAGATCAAACCATAATGATGAAAGTGGAACACCACCACTCCTTTTATTCTTCTTTAATTCCCCTTCTAGAACTTTCCTCTTTTGACCAAATCTACATGACGCTTATTCCCCTTTTAATTTTCACTTAAAGATTAAAAGTCACTTTTACTACCATTTAAGTAACTAATAATCTAGAAACTAATTTATTACCTTTGATTAAATATCACTTTAGAATTATAACATCATGTAATTAAGTGACATCAAATAACCCCCTTGACTACCTTGTGACTACCTTTTCCTTTACCGAGTCATCCTCTCATCCTAATCAAGTAGATGGAGACATTACAATGTTGACGATCTTTTTGTGTTATATCTATCAATTCTCATTGTTTCATCTACTAGTTTTCTCTCTTAAGAATTCAGGACTCAACAAACAAAAATGAACACTTGTCGATCATGAAGAAGGATGCATCAAATTGAACAACTAGAAGAAGTATTGGAAGACACTCACAACTCGGTCTTCACCTTCTAGATTAGATTCAATGGAATTTTTTTTCACTTACTCATTGTGCTAGAAGAATTAGTGAGGAAGAGACAACAAATCTGTCAACTGAAGGACAAATATGACTCCCTCCATTAGCAAATTGATGAAATGAAGACTCAACCTCGATAAGTAGTAGGAAGTCCAACAATATCTGAGCAATCTGAAGCAACTTCCTCCCCTATCATGGCTTCAGAACCAATGGATCTAAATGCACCAGCTCCATAAGCAAATAAATGGTGTTTTGACGACCACACCAGCTAAGCATGTTATAGTTTAAATGTTCAATTTTTGTATACTTATTCTACGGGTCTTTTATATAATGTATAAGGTGATTTTTTTTGGTTTTTGGGAGCACGGGCTTTTGGATTTGTTGATCTTAGTAGATACAATGGTTATATTTTCGGACTATGATACAAGTCTACTTTGGATTTTTGAACAGATTGAAACTATGCTACGTCATTGAATGTTGTTTTAAATTATAATATAATTTTCCCTTTTCATGTAAAAAAAAAATTATTACATTTGAGAAAGTTATCAAAATATATTTTGAAAAGATAAATTTGGAGTAAAAGGATTGTAAATATTTATTTTAATTTGAATGAAATAATATAATGGTAAGTCATCATAAAAGTTTGAAATGATTAATTTATAACAATTTGGAAAATGATAGAGGTCCATATTTATAAATATTTTGTAATTAATTTCTATTATAAACTAAATTAACATTGCATTAAATGAAAAATAAACTAATAAAAATTGAAATTGAAATTTTAATCTAAAAACCAATTTTAAAATTATAAACTTAAAATTTTGAAAAAAAAATACTACTTTATTACAATTTGATTTTATATTATGATATTTTTAAAGAAATTTTGATGGGATTTGAGCAAATTTAGAAAAGTGAAAATAATAAACTATAAAATTGCTTGTGAAAAAATTGACAATGAAATTTCTTTTTAAAAATATGTTTTTGTTGGTGATGGAGTGTACTATTAAGGCACTATGTTATGTGAAGTCACTGGTATGAGGGGTTATGTGAAGCCACCAATATAAGGCATCACATGCATGGAGATTATAGTGGTAACATTTGAATAGCACGACCTGTTCTATTTCAAACAACTTGAAACCTATGTCTCTCGAGTCTGTTTGTTTCCAACCTTCGTCTAGTATGTTTGTGACCTTAGTAAACCCATGGTCAGTTATATCGATCAGTTTCTTCAGTCTACTTGTGGTCATTTATATTGATCTATGATTGGTTCTAAGAATAATACATTAAGTTGTGATTGCTATACTTTATATGATTTGGTTGGGGAAAAATCATTAGAACAAGTTGTACGAGCCGAGTATTGTGATTGGAGTTGGAACAATAATGTCAAAATGCTTAAATTGGTATTATGTTAGATTGTTAGGATACATATAAGTAGAGATCCGTTGAGATACTACTTCTAAGGAGTTAGTTAACAACTCACATAGCTTATAAATGTAATCCTTTCTGATTAATGTATGTGTTTAAATCGTGAGTTCTACCTCACTTTATAAATTGGTATCAGAGCACAAGAGATTATCACTTGTGTGCGAACGTGTATAGGAGTTGAGGGTCTCCTATTGTTTGCATGCTAGAGTGTTGCGTTGCAATATCTTTCTCTATGGTCGCATGTAGTATTCGTTGTCCGTATGTTTGTTGGTCGTCGACTGGTGTGAGGGTGCATACATTGCTGGAGTGTTCATTGATTATCATCTTTTGTGGTCTGATTTCCTTCAGGTTTAAAAGTGGTGTGGTTTGATTTCCTGCTATTTGTGGGGAGTTGTTCGTTGTCCCTTGCGGCGCTATTCCTTGAAGTTATATACCAGTCAGAGGAACCACAGAGTTGTTGCTGCCATTGTTTGTTCATAATTTTTTGCTGGTGGAGCCCGTGTGAAGGATATAGCCGTTGCATCCAATTTAGAGCATAGCCACTACTGAGCCACGGATCTGTGCCGAGGAGCGATCAATCGTAGAGTGTTGTCACCACTGTTACTGGGAGCTATGTTCAAGGATATGCATTCTCAGGAGCTGAGCTTGGAGGAGAACTCTGGTTGCGCGCCTTCTTAGAGGGCCATAGAGCTAAATCGTTGTGAGTGAGCACAGGGTTGCCTGCCTACCATAGAGCCACCGCTATTATTAGATCCTAAAGAGGTATTTCCAGGTATTTTTTGAGTTGTTCAAAGATTTTCTACAGAAATGTCAACTTCATTCCCAAAAAATTATCTGAATGAAGCATCCAAGATGGATGGTGATAATTACATTGATTGGAAATTTAAGATATTAACGATTTTTGAAGCATGGAATGTGTGGGCTATTGTAAAAGGAGATGAAACCAAGCCCACAGGTGTTGCTGGAATGAATTGGGAGAAAAGAGAAATGAAGGCTAAAGTGTTGTTGCGGATGTCTGTCAAGGACAACATAATTCCACACATTAGAGACTGTAAAATGTCCTAGGAGACTTGGGAAATATTGAAAGGTTTGTATGAAACTACAAACTGAAATACAATTTTGTTTTTGAAGACTAAGTTACTGTCCATAAAAATGGAAGGAAATGAAAATATTACCACCTATGTTTCCAGAATTAAAGATTTATGTGACCAACTAAGTGAAATTGGTGAGAAAGTTTCAAATTATGACATGGTCACTATTACATTAAATGGGTTAATCAAATATTATCATGTATTTATTTCAAGTCTAGAAGGTAGAGTACAACCACCTACCTTTTCTGAATTGACAAGGATTCTTGTACAACAAAAAGAAAGAATGAAGGTGTTTGAGATGGACTCTCATACTTCAGAATTGGGATTAGTAGCAAAAGAGAAACAACCATACAGGGGAAAGCCATGGGACATAAATAGAATAGGCAAGTTTCAACCAAGGAATAGAGGTATGACTCAATCAAAATTTGATGCACATAATAAGAAAAATGATGATTGTTTTTATTATGGACAACCTGGTCATCATGCTAAAGATTGTTATAAAATGAAAACTAATGAATCCAAACATAAGTGCAAAAGACATAATGGAAATTATGTGAACAGTGACACCTCTATCAATGATGGTTTTAAGAATCTAAAGTTGTTTATTTTCAAAGCTGCATTATTCACAGAATCTAATGATGAAAGTCCATGGTTCATAGATTCAGGAGCCTTAACTCATATGTCTTGTAACAAAGAAGGGTTTGATGAATATCATGAGAGCATAGATGATACAAACATATATTTAGGAGATAACAGATCTCATAAGATTCAGGGATATGGAGTAATATGTGTGAATTTACCTAATGGGCAAATGAAACAAGTCCACAATGTGTTGTATGTTCCAGGCATAAAAAATAACTTGATATTTGTTTCCACAATAACTGATCAAAATTTGAATGTCAAATTTATGCAGTCTAAATGTTTTGTGAAGGATATTCACGATAATTATAAAGTCATAGCCACAGGAACAAGAATTGGAGGTTTTCATAAGCTTGATGTAACAAGGGGCACTCATCAAGCATTAACATCTACAACAATGTCAACAATTGAGCTATGGCATCACAGGTATGGACATCTTAATCAAAATTACTTAGTGCTACTTCATAAGTAATCGATGGTTGAAGGACTTCTTGTTTTGAAAAATGAGCATATAGAATGTGAAGCTTGTGCACTAGGTAAACAACATAGGGAAGAATTTCCAGTGCATAAAGAGAAGAAATAGAGAGAGATAATTGAATTAATACATACTTATGTCTGTGGTCCCATGAAAACCATGTCACTTGGAGGTGCAAGGTATTTTCTTATATTTGTTGATGACAGATCTAAATTTACTTGGGCTTATTTTATAAGGAAAAAGAGTGATGTATTTGAATATTTTAAGGAGTTTAAAACTATGGTGGAAAAACAGACAGACAAATGCATCAAGATTCTAAGATCTGATCAAGGTGGAGAATATACCTCAAGAGATTTTGATAGCTACTTCAAGAAAAATGGGATCATTCAACAATTCATTGTGTCTCATACACCACAACAAAATGGTGTAGCTTAAAGGAAGAACATGACATTAGTGGAATGTGCTTGCAGCATGTTGAAAGGTAAAAACATTTCTAATGGTTTTTGGGCAGAAGCCATTAACACTCTTGTTTAATCAAAGAATAGAAGTCCAACTAAGATTCTAGATTCAAAAACACTTTTTGAAGTTCTTTATGGTTATAAACTTGAGGTTGGTCATTTAAAAATATTTGGTTCAAAGGCATTTGCTCATATTCCCAAAAATGAGAGAAGAAAACTAGATGCAAAATCTGTTAAGTGTATATTCATTGGTTATTGTGATGATCATAAGGCATACAAGTTGTTTGATATTAGTGCCCATAAGTTGATTGCAAGAAGAGATGTGATTTTTCATTAGAATAAAGATGATGAGATAAGTAAAAATGATGTTTGGTATACTCCTTATGACAATGATGCTCATGCAAAAGTTGAGATAGATGATGATGAACATGAATAGGTACAAGAACATGAACAGGTACAGGAACAAAGTGGAAGAAGCATGGATACTACAGACACTCTTGAGTCACTCAGAAAGGGTCTTACGCCACAGATCAGAAGAAATGAAAGTGGTGGAACTCAAAGGAAGTCATCTTGAACAATTCAAGTACCTTCTAGGTATAAAGATTATGCATTGATGACGCAAGTAATGAATTTTGTGGAACTTGTTACTTATGAACAAGATAAAGATCATAAGGAATGGAAAAATGCAATGAGTGAAGAATATGAATCGATAATGAAGAATGAAACATGGGAATTAACAAAACTTCCTGAAAACAAAGTTCCCATAGGATGTAAATGGCTGTATAAAACCAAATTTAATGCAAATGGAAGTGTTGACAAATACAAGGCTAGATTAGTTGCAAAAGGGTATTCAAAAAAGGAAGGAATTGATTATGAGGACACTTTTGCACCTATAGCTAAGTTAAATACAATTAGGGTCATGATTGCGTTAGCTACACAACACAATTGGAAAATACATCAGTTAGATGTTAAATATGCATTTATGAATGGTGATTTAAAAGAAGAAGTTTATTTGGTTCAACCTGAAGGATTTATAAATAAAGGAAAAGAGGATCTTGTGTGTAAACTAAAGAAATCTCTATATGGTTTAAAACAAGCACCCAGATCTTGGTATATCAAAATTGATTCATTCTTTGCTCATAAAGGTTTTGTGAAAAGAAAAAATGATCCTAATTTGTATGTCAAAAAGGATGAAAATGGGAATGTTGCTTTGGTATCTTTATATGTTGATGATTTTATTATAATAGGAAATGCTTATCACTTGATTGAAGATATTAAAATTCAGTTATCACAGATGTTTGAAATGAAGGATCTGGGTGAAATACATTATTGTTTAGGTGAAATATGGAGAGAATATGGTAAAACAATGGTCACTCAAAGTAAATACACAAGGGAAATACTGTAAAGATTCAATATGAATGAATGCAAGGCAATGTCAACATTTTTAGAATAGAATGCCAAGTTATCTAGTGTTGATGAAACTAAAGAAGAAAATGGGACGCTGTATCGCCACTTGGTGGGAAGTTTGAACTATATCACTACTACCAGAACACACATAGCATATTCAGTTAGCATCCTTAGTTAGTTCATGGCTAAGCCACTTGAAAGCCACTGGGTAGCTGCAAAGAAAGTCCTTCGATATCTGAAAGGAACTGTTAATTTTGGTATTATGTATACTGATAATTGTGATGTTGAGTTGGCAGGTTACTCTGATTTAGATTGGGTCGGAAATCCCGATGACAAGAAATCAACTTCAGGATATGCATTCAACATTGGTACAAGGGTCGTGTCTTGGAGCAGTAAGAAACAACCAACTGTTTCTTTATCATAAACAAAAGATGAATACAAAGCTCTATGTAATGCTACATGTGAAGCTGTTTGGTTAAGGATAATTCTTGAAGATATTGGCATTAAACAAATGAAGCCTACTGTTCTCAAATGTGACAATCAAAGTTCTATCAAATTGGCACACAACCCAATTTATCATGCTAGAACAAAGCATATTGAAATCCAACATCATTTTGTAAGAGAAAAGATAGAAGAGAAGGAAATTGACTTGACCTATTGTAATACCACTAAGAATGTGGCTAACATCTTTACCAAGCCTCTTGGAAAGATGAGTTTTGAAGAATGTAGGAAACAATTAGGTGTGGTAGAGAATCTATTTCTCCATTAAGGAAAAGAGTTGGAATAATAATGTCAAAATGCTTAAATTAGTATTCTATAAGATTGTTAGGATACATGTAAATAGAGATTAGTTGATATCCTACTTCTAAGGAGTTAGTTAACATCTCACAAAGCTTATAAATGTAATCCTTTATGATTAATGTATGTGTTAAATCGTGAGTTCTACCTCACTTTCTAAATATTGGTTCTTGGAATAATACAGTAACTTGTCATTGTTAAGCCATTCAACGTAAGTTTAATTAGTTGTGGAAGTGACTTGTAATGTAACGAACCGCCTCGTTACGCCAACCGTTCGAGTGATAGGTGCAAATTTTTTTTTCTTTTTTTGTGTGTTGAAGGTGTGTGCGCGTGTGTGGAAGTAACACCATACTTAACTCTACGTCGCCACTCGACGACCAACAAGACGCAACCACAACAAAAGTCAACTAACCACTAAATACGACTGACCTCCTGCCCGTCCTACCCTGCAAGGTTAGGACCTCCAAGACACATAAGCAACGCTCAAGCCCGGGTTCCCATCGTCTTTAACCATTTAAGGTCTCAGGGCTGGCGACTGTTCTGAGGAACATGGAGGTGTCTACATCCCACCCGACACCACACACCAAGCAACTCGCTAATTACTATAAGCAACTCGCTAAGTACAATATAAATAAGAAGAGTCATGCGCCCCTTATGGAAGGCGCGTGGTAAGGACTCTGACACGAACACCCAAGTTTAATAGTGTTTAAACAACCCCCATATAAGTTTTTATCAAGAACACAGATTATGCTAGCCTTACAATAAGGTAACCATATTCTTTCTTCTCTAATTACAACGACATGGATAATAATAATCGTACGCTTCAACTCTAATCTTGCCATCTTGGATATTAGGTAGGAAAACACGATTTCCTATTCATCAATACATTACCATTGCGATTCTATATCAATAATTCCCTGACATTCGTACGCCACAGTAATTACCTTAAACTACGTCAAAATTATCAGCATTTTGAATCTATTAACCATCCTATTTAGTCTAACAAGGTATAACCCTTACCATACCTTTAAATGACATCATTGAAACTATCCTAATTACATTGACAAGATACCACCAATACATTACCTTAAGTGTCATTTTTGAACTGCCCTAATTACAAGTGACAAGATATATATCCATTACAATACTTTAATTACATTATTGAAACTTATCCAATGAACAATGTCAAGTTACAACCAAAACAATATCTTAAATGTCATTACTCCAAAAACAACATCTTAAA
>SNQJ01S0070268.1:0-25379 GCA_010110895.2 Picea sitchensis | reverse complement strand
CATATAAGTTTTTATCAAGAACACAGATTATACTAGCCTTACAATAAGGTAACCATATCCTTTCTTCTCTAATTACAACGACATGGAATAATAATAATCGTACGCTTCAACTCTAATCTTGCCATCTTGGATATTAGGTAGGAGAACACGATTTCCTATTCATCAATACATTACCATTGCGATTCTATATCAATATTTCCCTGACATTCGTACGCCACAGTATTTACCTTTAACTAAGCCAAAATTAACAGCATTTTGAATCTATTAACCATCCTATTTAGTCTAACAAGGTATAACCCTTACCATACCTTTAAATGACATCATTGAAACTATCTTATTTACATTGACAAGATACCACCAATACATTACCTTAAGTGTCATTATTGAACTGCCCTAATTACAAGTGACAAGATATATATCCATTACAATACTTTAATTACATTATTGAAACTTATCCAATGAACAATGTCAAGTTACAACCAAAACAATATCTTAAATGTCATTACTCCAAAAACAACATCTTAAAAGGGGCCCTATATGAAAATAAGATATTAAAAGTGTCACACCTAAAACATCAATATAAAAAGAGCAAATCATCATATCTAATTTATTTGTCCATAAGGTCAAAATAAAAACAACACCATATCCACAATTAACATCAAGTTTAAGGTTTTCATCACGGCTTTGATATTTAGAATGGGAGTCTATAAATAATAAATCTTAAAAGGACCATAATTAAAGGCATTATTGCCAAGACAGTCATCAATAAGACAGTTAGCTGGAATTACCATTAAGATTTCAAGATGATTTCATAATCCGATTGGCAGTCTATAAAATAAATAATTACAAGACCTTAATTCAAGGCATGATTGCCAAGACAGTCATCAATAAGACAGTTAGCTGAAATTACCATTAAGATTTCAAGATGATTTCATAATCCGATTGGCAGTCTATAAAATAAATAATTACAAGACCTTAATTAAAGGCATGATTGCCACGACTGACCTCTATGAGAAAATTCGCTGGAATACCATTTATAATTTTATCGAAAACGTGAACAATTAAGGCATGATTGCCACGACTGACCTCTATGAGACAATTCGCTGGAATACCATTTATAATTTTATCGAAAACGTGAACAGTTAAGGCATGATTGCCACGACTGACCTCTATGAGACAATTCGCTGGAAAACCATTTATAATTTTATCAAAAACGTGAACAGACAGAGTCAATAGGACTGCCAGATAACGAGGAGGGCAACAAGGATAAAGGCATGGTCGAATCTCACGGCATACACCTTCGAAGACTCCTGCACAGCCAGCGACCGATAAGGCAAAGCGTTCGTCTTATAATTAAGGGCGACAGTCACCAAAGCAAAACGAGCAACAGAAAAAATATAACAGCAAAATCAGACCCTTGATTTTATCCACCTGACAAAACCATTAATCAATCGGACAGGATAGAATTTGCCAGATAGAGACATAGCAACTGCCAGAATAAGATAATCCATAATTTCAGTGAACAGGGATACTTCATATTACAACGACTGGTCTTAAATTCACCGGACGGGTCTTAAATTCACTCTTGCGTCCCTAAGGTAGTTACATCTGACAAATTGGTATGTAATTGATTGACAGTTCCTAAGTGTAGTCCGCGGGAAACCTGCAAATAAACTTGTAAAAGTTTATCACCATACCAGAGGATGAAATTTCTGGAAGGCATGCTACAGGATACTTATTTGAGTAATGCACATTCAAGCTGGATGAATACAATTGGACCCAATCACTAAGGGAGATGGGGCGCATTAAAATTGGTTGAGAGAAACTCATAAGAAAACGTTGGACAAACTCTAAGGCATTCACCACACGGAGAAAGCATAAAAAAAGTCGAGAAGGAACTCTGAGGGCATATTCGAGGCATGAAAATGCATGTAAACCCCAAGAAAATCGCAGAGGAAACATGTGTTATAAGTCAGATTGAGCATTCTCTGAATAAAAATGGGAAGGGAGAGCTCGTTTGAGACTCTTGCATAATATTTTGAATGAAATGTGAAGGGATTAAACCATCTGAGTCTTGGGAATCAGTATCAGAATAAAACGTGAAGGGATTAACTTGTTTGAGTCTTGGGCTAATATTAGTCTCTGAATAAAAAAGTGAAGGGATTAATTCGTTTGAGTCTTGGGCATCAGTCTCTGAATAAAAACGTGAAGAGTGAGCTCCGTGGTAATTTTCTACAGGAAGGGACTCCCTAAAGTCACTAGAAGGCACAAAAAACGTAGCAAAGGACTAAGAATCGATTGCGGATACGCTAGGAATTTACACATTTGTTTATAGGAACAAAAGTGGCAAAGCGTCTAGACCAGAATTTGCTAAAGGTATAAACACTAAAAACGCAGAACTTAAGCAACGCCCAACATTAATTTAGAACGCCCAATGCCATGGAAATAAAAAAAACACCGATGATTTACAACCCAGTCAATTAACGAAGGTTGACGGAACAACACCCACTAAGTAATGCCCTCCGTTTAATGACTTCGCCCTTCCCGAGGACACACAACGCATACAGAACTTAACAGAGGGGGATATCCAGCGAGTGTCGGTGTTAAACAATAGTCGCCGAAACAGAGCGCAAAAATCAATGGAAGGCGCAGAGATACAAACATCATATTGACGAGACAAGGACCATGAGCTAGAGATTAACAGAAATTTCAGCAGTCGTGGGATAAATTCAACATTCAGCATCGAGGGAAATGGAAGGTACCACAATGTTATCACCACATTTAACACCAGCTTACTTATCCAATACCGAGCAGATCTAATTCATAAATCACAGTTGCATTCTATTCTATCAATTTTAAAATCATACCTTAGCCACTCGCCCGCTTCCGAGGATGTCCCGAGCTCCGCGCCGCGTCTCGCGCTCCTTGCCGCTTCCTGCTTGCCAACCGTGGAACCCTCACCGGTACCTCCCAGCCAAACGCGAGGAGTACTCTGCTTCCCCCTTCGCCCCCCGAGCCGCAAAGGGGCCACACAAGAACCAGAATATAACGCTAGCGTCTCAGCTCGCCTCAACGGCTGAGCTACCACTCCAACAAGCTGAGCTTTTAAAATCATACCTTAGCCATTCGCCCGCTTCCGAAGATGTCCCGAGTTCACAAGCTCACCCCTGTCGCCTCAGTTGTCAACCATGGAACGCCACCTGCATCTCCCCACCAAATTAGAGTACTCTACTTCCTCCTTCGCTAGGCCACACTGTAACTGTAATATAACGCCATGTCTTCAGCCTCAATCCAATAGCTACCACTCCACAAGCCGAGTTCACACCTAACCCTCACAAGAAAACTATTAAACTAATTGGCAAATAACGCTAATAGCCACCGTCTCCTTTCATCCTTCCTTTCCTTTCTTTATAGCCAAATGAGACTCCATCTACTTTCTTAATTAGTAATTAAATAAATTTTAATGATTAATTCCCTTGAAATCTAGACTGTCATTCAGTGTCGCCATCCCTAGGATTCTCCAATACCACTTCATTATTAATTAAAATCTAAATTTCCCTCTCACCCCCATCAATTGCTCCTTAAGTTTATCCTAGGGTTCCTAGATCCCCCTCATGCTTTATTCACTTCCCTTCCAAATGATGTTTCTAAATTTTAGTAGTTACTTAAATGTTTATTCCCCTTTTTGCTTTTTCCCCATGTCTTCTACCTTCCATTTTTGTTTCCTTCCAAGTTTCCTATTTTATTTTTTATTTTATTTTTCTTCTCTTTATTCTCTTTCCATTTTTATCCATTATTATAATAAATTTTGTTAAATCCTCAAATGATAAATTCACTTTAAATTCTTTTTAACATAGACAACATTTTTAATTTATGAATTATTTATTCATTTATTTAAATCCTTGTTTTGAATACTCCCCTCTTTAAAAATTTAAGTCCCCTTTATAAATTAAACACCATGGGTTTATCTTAAATTTACCCCCTCAATACTTTTTACCCTTTTTTTTTTTGAAGTCTTAATCAACTCCTAGGTGTGTTGCCTATGCCCCAGGTTTTTTTGGAGGATCTTCTTAGGGCCAAATAAGTCTATCTTAGGGATGTTTTTATTCTAGGTTTGATTTGAACAAGGAGACAAATTAATTAGGGGGTTGTTTTAAGAATCATCATGTGCTAAGGTCTCATGGTCGTCTAGGCATTCTCATCATCATCATCAAAGTTTAATGCGTTCCTTCAGACGCACTACATGTCTAAGGGTGCTAATTGCCTTGACAGCCGGTCGCGTTTATCGTTCTTCGTGACGCACTACGGCCTGGGCAGGTGCCACCACGACTTGTACCTCTTTGGCGCGACGCGTTCTCAGATGCCCACGGTTCCTATGGGTGCCACTCAGCCGGTTTGACGATTGGTAGACTCTAAAACCCCGAGAGTCAACACCACTGTGAACTTGGGAGACTAAGGGTTTTAAGGAATAAGTCCCCCGCCTATTGCTACCTTAGAATCATCATCGCGGATTAATCAGAAATGCTAGCCCGCCTCACTAAGAGATCAGGATCCCTCAACTAGGTAATCGCTAACCCATACCGAGCTACCTGCTGAGTGTTGGTGGTCGGGTAGGATGTTGTCCACACCTCTCCCTCAATCTCTCTCTCCTGATCCTCGCGTGTGTGGACCCTCTACCCCATATGTGAGTCCCACGGCAAGCTATCAACCGGCATCATCAACCATCATGTCAAATCATGTCAAGAATATATCATATAATCATTAGTACATCATCAAAATGAAACAATAACAACAATATCATCATAAAATGAAACGGTATCTAAATACCCCACTCCCTGACTCAATCCAGAGTCCAAGGGAGTTCTACCGATGCCTCTGCATCCTCAAGGTCCGAAACCCTGCACACTCAATGAAACTGAGTCAGCGGCACCTGTCTATATCATGGTAGTAAAAACATCCTGTCATTTAACTCAATGCATCAAAATGAAAGAAAAGTTTTATCATCATATAAATCCAGATCACTTGCGAGCAAGTGTCCTCAAAGAATAAGTTTGGTATGTGCGCCAGAGCGGGATGTTACATGTAACCCTTTCATAAATCCTTTACATCCACCAGGAATATACTGTCTAGGGTATATTGTCCAAAGCTCACCCAATATACTATCCACAATATTTATTATTTTCCCATGGAGTACTTAGAGCTCAACCTGTATACCACTCTTCATCTCATCATAAAAGAGAAAGAAAAGGCTGGCTATAGTTGTTGGTTATGCATATCAACAGTATCCATTTCCAAGGCTTTGTTAAAACTTTCAAAGATAATTGTTGGGCAACTACTGACTACAATTGTGGTTATGCATCTACAGAGTGTTCATTACCATTATATCAGCTCCCAATCTTTCTTAACACTTTCAAAGAGCATCGTTTTAGAGTTCACTCCCTGGCTGAAGGTCTAGCTTTCATTTTTTCATAAGATTCTCTTTTGAAGATTCTTGAGTATACTTTTGTTGGAACCCTAACACCTTATTTTCAAAAATTATCCCGAGAATTTCCTCTTGCCATGACAGAACACTAACACTTTAAGGTAATGGGCTGCAAATGTTTGTGGTGCTGATCTCCCATTCTATTCTGATCTAATTCTTGGCCTTATTTCACTCGTCCACGCAAAGCAATTGGAAAATTATTTCCCCCGACTCCAACCAGTATTGGGAGATATCCCTCTAGGTTGGTCTGGGGAAAAAGAGGAGATAAACCTCCCTATTTCCTCCATATGAACACCACCTAACAAGCATTTTACAAATTCTTCCATCCGAAAAACCAACAAAAAAGGCAAAGGAATAGAAAACCTCAATGCTATAGAAAATAGGAAACACAACATAAATGGAACTCTATAGATTCTACCCAAACACAATATTGTCAAGAAATGTCAAACAATTCAAGCACAAATCCTTCATATACTTAACAAAAGTTTTTTTAAGCCAAAATAATTATAATAAACACATAAATCAGTCCTACTGTCTTGGTGGTAACTGTGTTCATGAAAATATGTCGTGATAAATAAATTGAATATCAGAGGATGAGAAATTTCACGGGGTACTAAAATAGATATACAACGCAAATGTCTTTGAGAAAAAACAATAATGCTTTCCTCTCAAAGTCTAATGGCTTCATTGTGAAAATAACAGGATAATGTAGAAACAACTTTTCCCATTAAAAGACATAGTATTCAACTTGTGTATACAATACAGTTTGATTTTGAGGTCACATTTAATTTGGTGTAAATAAGAAATACGCATTTTATAAGCTAGTCTTTGACTTCTGTGCACGAGCCCACAAAATATGAGATCATATATGCAAAAGAAAAGTACTATCATGGGAAAAAACAAATACTATGATGCAAAAATACAAAATCATTAACTGTGATAGAAAGAGAAATGCAATGCATCAGTCATAGGGTGAATACAAAATCATGCTTAGCAACATGAACGTGTGATCTGAAATTAGAATAAGTAGAACATTTTCTGCATAGAACTCGGAAAATCCATAGGACTATTCTTGGGTTTATACAGTTCAAAATTAACAAAACCATGCTAAATAACCTAGTTTCCTACATAACAAGGATGAATACAAAAGGGATAGAACAATATCAAAATTGTCATAACACAACGGATAGAACTGAAATAACACATATTCTTGTTTAAAAAAATTAAGGGAAAAGAAAGTGTGTATATTGATACCAAAACTTTGACTTTGGCCAATCTTCACTAATATCTCGATGACAAAGTCATAATTAAAAAATAACGACACCTGTAGATTCCTTGCTTGAAAAAAATATGGAAGAGTAAAACTCTAGCTGTTAATCACCAGTTGTTCTGAGAGGGGTCGAAAAATCAAATGTTGGAAGAAGCTTATCATCTTGAGTTCACTCCAAAATTTGCAGAGAGCATTATTTGTATCCATTAGATGTTAATAGAACAACCAATAAAACTATTAAATGAGCATAAAAATATTATCCCAAAATGAAATTTGAACTAACTAATGATGGATTATAGTTTCTTCCTTCCAAATATACCTTTAACCTAATCAATGAAATCCAATTAAGATGACTATAAATAAAACCATAATATTGTGACAGCCAAACAAAAGCATATTGTTGAAAGAACACACATCCAAGTTTGCACTCCTTTTCTACCTTTTTGGCTAGAGGGACGACAAACTTGGTCTTATCTTTTTGAGAGTCTGGTTACTTCCTTTTTTGGATACATGTTACACTCTTTATATGGAGAAAAAGAAAAGAAAAAGTGCATGCTTGCAATTGTTATTGGATATTCAGAAACTACAGTTCAAGGGAGCCAAACTAAATACAGTTCAAGGGAGCCAAACTAAATTCATGATACATGCTAATAGGTTGATTTGAGGTTCCATTGTATGTGCAACAACATGAGCATATATGGAAGCAATAACATTAGCAAGATGTGTTGGTAGCATGTAAGCTTTAGGCATGAAAGACAAGAAAATTATGATCACATAAGCAAAAAAATCATGATTAAATAATCACAAAATGCACATAAATGGAACATTTCAAGTTCATGCAACCACCATTGTCCAAACTTAAAACATTGGTATACAATTTGTTTTGTCGTTCTTTTATATGATTACATTATATGTAGAGAAACATGTCTAAGAAGAAAGAAAAGATATTAAAGCAAGATGAAGACACATAGTAGTTGCAAGTCTAAAATGTTCATTACTCACTACCTTTCCATTACTCAATCACTTGTTCCATGTAAATGATATTTTTGAATATATTGTTTTCATGTTTTTAATACCTTTAATCTTATTTCAATGGCTTGTAATAATAAGAGTTAGCATTGAACTTATATAACTGTAAAAATAAATGTCTTTCAACTATTCACCATTTATTTCATGTAAATGGTATTTAACTTGTTTGATGCAAATGCTAATTTTTTAAAGTAGATTCATCATTGTTTTCATGTTATTATTTACATTTTTTTCTAAAGTTGAATTTTAATTATTATTTTTTCAATTCATTAATGTTTTGGAGTAGTGCTTGAACAACATTTCACAATGACAAGATTGCATTAATATAATCACTAGAGAAGTTCCTAGTTGTATGGTTATGTCCAAATTACCTTGAATCACCATCTACTTCAAAAGACAACAAGAATTAGTTGTAGTGGAATAACAAATAATTAGAATGGAAGAACAACTCATGTTGATGACATTTTTATAGTGGTGTGAGATTTATGCACTTTTGGGAAGTTCCTTTAGGATGCATTCTAATAGGTGATAGGGTAATTTCTCTTGGGAAGTTCCTTTAAGATACATTTTAATAGGGAGTGTGGTTGCTAGAAATATTGAAGTGATTACAGGTTATTGCTTGGATAAAAGGATAAGCATGTAGTTCTTCAAATGGCCAAACTAATATTTGAATTTTGATTTTTATGTATAATTGACTTTTGATCTCTATTTAAAAGTGTTCTAGCATCATTGCAAACCTATCATTAATGAATCCATTTCATCAATGAGAGTTTTTCACAGTTCTTCACCACTTTTTGCAAATATTCATTTTGAAGTAAATTGTCATAAAAAATTCTTTGATAGAAATAATCACAACAATCTCATAGAAACAATAGAATAGGAATGGGTGTTGTAACTATAAACTAAAAAACAAGTTAGCTCCTCAGTTGGGACTAGTTCAATTCCTATCCTTCAACTATTTAAAATTTGGGTTTTTATGGTTCACTGACCATATCATTTTCTCTAGTGGGAAGTCAAGGTTGTAATAGCAGAATATGCCCTCTTGTCTGGGTTTAACAAAAAAAAGGGTGAGATGTTTTTGTTTCAATTGTTTATGTGCTTGAAACATTTGCTTTCCTTTATGTTATTTATAAGTACAGTATTAGTAAGAAACGGTAGGAACCCAACCTATATATGTAGAGATTTTTCTGGGTATGAATATTATGATACCACGTGAAGGAATGACTAACTAGTAGTTGATCCAATGCTGAGAGCTTATTTAGCATAGTAAATATTGGATATAACATAATATTAAATAGCATATATATCAATAGATACATTAAAAAAAACATCAACGGCAAGAGAAACATAGGATTCCCTTCAACATAAAAAATTGTCATATACAAAATAAGAATAGGTACTAAAATAAGACGAGTCATTGTTTTGTTTTAGTTCCACCTATTGTTGGAGCCCTAATTCTATTCAATCAGAATGCGTGTTTATGATAATAAATTAAATTCTTTAGAATAGTATGGTTTATAATTGTATGAGAAGGATTAAAATGAAAATATTTTGAATGGATAAACAATTTTCCTAATATGTTTGTACATTGTTTGTAGACATTGATACAATATGGGAAAACAGGGAAAATGGTAGATTAGACATTGATCGAGTTGCAAAAATCCCTTCACATAGAGTTCTTGACTTTATTGGAGGAGAAGAAATGAATCTAGAAGCTCCTTGTACTTTCACCCGTCGACAAAATAAACCCCCTAGCTCAAGGGGTAGTGTTTCTTTGGGATATGAGTTGTAAGTATTTTAAAATTGTATTGTATTGACGTTTAGTAACATTTGAATTTTTTTTATGCAGTTATGCTTGTTCATTTGTGAAAAAAATTGCATTGTGAAGATTATGGTTCAAAACCCCGAGATAACAATTTTTCTTATAACATGTATGACCATGAATATGGGGAAGGATGATCATGTCATGGTCAGCGTGACACTTTGGGTGATTCTAGGTCCATGCATCAGACAACGCTTTCAAGGGATATAGTTTCTTATGTGGAAAGTTGTTTCTTTTTGGAAGTGCCAATTGACTCAGTATGTAAAATGCACATTTAGAAACATGTTGACATGGATTCAACAACTAGGGATAGGGATTTATTCTTATGCAAAAAAAATTGTTGTAAACATGTACAATCGTTTGATGAAGAGAAACTATTAGTTGCACAAAAAATATGAAATGAATGTCAATTTTTGGTATCAAAAACATTAGGATGATTTTTTATGCTATGAGAAGCCCAATGGTGGAGAGGTCCCTTTTATAGTTGGAATTCATAAAAAATGGATGTTGGAAACCATGGTAAATTTATCCCATAATAGCTTAATATCCATAGATTCTACATTCAATACAAATAAATATGGGGTTAGTGTTATGCCACTGATTGATTTATTATAATCATTTGAGTTGTAGGATTCAATATGATTGATGATCTAAAATTGACTTCATATGATTTTTTAATATGACAGTATCAGTTGTACAAACTGGTGTCTTTTGATGAACAACAAAGTGGGGTATCGTTTGCATGGGTTATGGCATCATAAAATACATCACAAGACATTGCACTATGGTTGGAGCACCTCATGCATAGGTGTTACCAACTTCGTACTAATTGGAAAATCAATGCCTTCATGGTTGATGATGAATTTACTGAAATCACTTCTTTAAGGTAACTTCAATCTTGTTATTTTACATTAAAACTTATATTTATTCAAAAAATATCACACTTAAAATGAATTGAATGTGGCAGGAGGATCACAAGGTGTGCAATGATCTTGTGTGTTTGGCATGTACGAAGGGTGTGGGTAAAAAATGTGAACCGATTGGCCAGTAGTCCAAACAATGAAAATGAGATGTTCAATGACTTAGGTTTTATCATGAAAAATTGTCCCAATGAGGAAGTGGACAATGCAAATAGTGTATTTTTCAATAAATTCGCAAACGCGGAAAATGTTTTAGACTATTTCCATAATAACTGGGTTTTTGATGATAAGATTTGTAAGTACACATAGTATTTTTTGTGATTCTATTTTTGTATTTTATAAAGATGAAATACCTACACTAACTCATATTTTTACATATAGGGTTGTGGGTCAAAGGTTTACATGATTTTCCACATGCTAATCATGAGACAAACAATGTTGTCAAGTCATACCATGACAGTTACTTGAAGACAAAATTTCTATTTGATCGAAGAAATAAATGTGATTGTAGGATGGATTGGTTGTTAGATATCCTTCTGAAAAATGTTGAACCATGTTACCATTTCAAGGAAATATTGAAATAAAAATGATATTTGAATAACTACAAGAATGAGAAGCAACTTGAATCATCTATAGAAAATGATAGAAGAATTCAATATAATGATTGCATCCCACACGAGAGCATATCACATGCTTACTAGGTGAGGATTCAAAGTAATCATGATAAGAAATATCATGTCACATTTTATCGCACCAATTTTATAACTTGTGATTTCCCATGATCTATTTGAAACAACAAATGTAAGCATGTTGTAATGATCCAAATGCTCAAAATATCATAAAATAATAGAAGTACACACCATGTATAGAATATGAGAGTGGATCACAACTCTAATATAGATAGTTTATATAATAACTCCTTAAATAATAGGGGAATCCCCTCCAAGTAACCAAATACCATTCATACTTCACAATTCACGTGTCACAATAATGAATACATGATCTCTTATATATAGTTGTTCAAACTTGCACGTGGGGACCCTTTACTACTATGCCGAACCTATTACATATATATTTACACATTACATGTACATTTAGGCCCATATATTCCCCCCCTTGGGGTCATGTCATATACATCTAACCATATATATGCCCCCCTTGGGTCATGAGATAGTAGCCTACACCAGCGTCTGTCAGCCTCCAGTTCATCCCACCATAATGTTGCATGCCCTTTCAGTCTGGTAACATCATGTTTAACCTTTTTGTCTTCCTCGACATCCTCATAGTCAAAATATTTATCCAGAGTTATAATCCAGTCTAGAATCTCTTCAACGTCCAGGTTCCCTTCATACATGGGAATCTCCATTTTTTCCATGGCACCTATCCTTGCAACAACCCTGAATAGGCGTTCATCTACTGCATCTTCGACTGCAACTTCTTATCCTTCATGTCCATATTCATCTTCACTATCAGCCTCATTGATATCCCCAACATTGACTGTGTGCCTCTATGTTGTCTCCATGGAATCAAGCCTAGAATGTAGTTCGCGCATTTCCCTTTCCACTGTTGGATCAGGCATTGGTTTGTCTCTCCTTCTCAGTGACATGGATGAGAAATATTCTTCCTTCCTCTGCTACAGAAAACAAAGAAAATTTTTTGTGCTATGACACCACAACTGACGCAGACCCCCAATCCTCAGAATCGAGGTCTGCATAGGATAGTTCTAATTCTGCCCTCTTGAGTCTGGTTGAATCTTAGGTTCCTCCACAAGGAATCCTACACACACACCAAAACAATGTTTTTCCATAGGTCCTTATGAGTATGCCCCATGTGAACCAACAAAAATCATCACTCAACTCCCCTGACCACAATAAACGTGATCGCACCCTTTTTCCTTATCGAGACTTTTCCTTTTCTTTCCTTTTCAGGATACCGGATTTCATGATTTCACGAGTCCTGTTGTCACGGTTCTCGATCCTTCCACCTTCCGAAACCCGAAATGTTGATTTTCCTGAAATGCTTGGCAACGTCCTCTTACACACCTGTATTGCATTTCATGACTTCGGGAGTTCTGGAACAAGGAATCCCGACCTCTTGTCTTCGCAACTGCTAAAATGACGAAACTCGAAATGTTTAGCAAAATACTGTCTTCTATTGGAACTTTTTCCCTTTCGGGGTTTTGGAATTCGTGATTTCGCGAGTCTTGATGTAAAGATTCCATCTCTCTAACCTCCACAAACCCCGAAATCTGAAACAATATCTCCAACGGGATCAATGGCTATAAGCCTCCCTTCGATCCAGTGGCTGGCATGATTTCAGACTTTCGATTACCGAGAGTCCAAGACTCTCAATCCCAGAACACTGTCCTCTCAGGTTTCCGAACCCCGAAACACCGAATTGACAAAACTCCACTTCACACTATTTTGCGTTTCGCAATTTCGGGGGTTCTCATGTGGAGTGGCCGAATTCTTGCCAATGAGAATGCTGAAATCCTGAATCCTGAAATGTCGAAATACCACTTCACAATATCCTGGATCTCGCAACTTCAAAATTCTAAATGTAAGGGCCCAAGCTCCTTGTCCTCAGGACTTCTGGTATTCCGAATCCCAAAATGCCGAGATGATTTTTTTTCCCCCATGATTTTGTGAACTCAAAGTTTGAAACTCTCGATTCCAAATCATTGTCTCCTTGAGATCCCGTATCCAGAAATGCCGAAACGCTCCTCCCAAGGTATTTCACATTTTGCGATTTCGGAGCTTCTGATGTGGAGCACTCTACTCCTTGTCAATAGGAATGCCGAAATGCCAATTCCCCAAATTCTGAAATTTGTCCTAGGCTATTCTTTTCGTGATTCAAGAGTTAGAGTGACCAAGGGTTTTGGATTACACTCCGGACTCACAAATCCTAAATTCTCTAAATAATCTGACGCTCCAACAGATCACGATCAACGGTCAACGTTGACTCCTATTACAAGAGTGATGGATTCGTCCCTCCTTATCCACCTTGTAACTTATATGGATCTTACGGTTCTCATGATTTCAGGAGTTCTCCTCAGAGAATTCCGACCGCTCGATTTCTTCCTTAACAGCTCCTTCGAAATGAACTAGTATTCTTATACTAGAACTCAAATCCTGCGAAATGACTTCGATTCCCCTCTTTGAACACTTCAAAGGCATTAACCCTTATGAGGTTTCCTCTGACAACTTCAAGTCGCAAAAGAACTCCTGCACACACTTCTTGCATAAATCCTTCAAATACTTCTCGGTATTTGAACTCACGACTATGTGCACTTTCTCTACAACAATAGTCCTTCAATCTCTCAACCTTAGCTGATAAGTTCTAAGGTCTCGACCAGCCTGTGCACACCTTGCACAACTTCTGTGCTTTTCTTGCACTTATGCTGAAATGAGAACAATGATATCCCTCCTGAGCTTTTAGAGATAAACTCTGAGCCTTCATCAATGCATTCCTTGCAGATGTTTCACTGCACTCCTTGAAGGGACTTCTCACTTAGGATGAGAAACAATTGAAACTCATTTCTTCTCTCTCTCAGAATTCAAACATCCAACTTGAAAACATACATTCACATACAACATAATAAAAAATGCATGACAGAGAGAATAAAACAACCATAAGCAGATTAATTAGCATGTATACACAGAAAACATCATAACACCATGAGTCTGAATCAAAGCTTCATATATTAATTCAGAACTTCTGTACATGGGTTGTTCTCTACAACTCTCTGCTACAGCTCTCTTCTTCTCTATGCTAATGTGCTTAATGAATCTAATTCGGATTGATACAATGATACAAAGATGAGGGTGTCTATAGTCGTTTTCCCTCTTGTTCCTAAACTATCTAATCTAGAATTTAAATCTACCTACTTTCATTAACTATATATAAATGCCTTAACTTTTTACAGACGAGAGAAATCACTCATGATATATTTACAATATACAATTACGCCTCCTTTTAACCATTACATTTAATGTTTTCAAAAATATCTCAAAACGTGAAGGTAGATTCTTCATCCAATATCCTTATTTCTTCTTGATTTTGACAATTCTTCTTTTCTTCTTTCAATATATTGACCTCATCCAATTGTTTTTTATTATGGTGTCATAATCTACATATATCTTCATCTTTGTTTTTCAAATCTTCCCTTGACTCATCATTTTCCCACTTTGATTTACTATTATTTTATTGCTTTAAGTTCTTAAACTCCTTAATGAGTGATTCATCTTAGATAGCTCATCACCATTCTTAATCTCTTCCTTTTATTCTTTTAATTCATCTTGAATTCTATAAAATTACTCCATTTTTGTAATCCTAATCCATTTATCTGAGAATATTTTTTTAAAATTCTTCCCATGTGCAATGCCATCTAGTATCTTGATCAATACTCATCCACCACTTCCAAGATTCATCAAAAAAATAATTTATTTTCTTTTAAGGATACATATCATATTATTTTATCAAACTCAACCATTCCATATGATTGATTTCATCTTAATCTTCATCTCCTGTAAATTTAGGTATTTCCATTGATTTTTAACTGAGGTTTAACCACAACTATTAACTTAAAACCTAAATATATTAAGGATAATGATCTCAAATAGTTATAATCCTAGTTACCATATAATCTTTTAAGTTTCCTCTTTCCAATGGCTTTTGAATCATCTCAATCGGACATTCCAATCAAATGTTATTATAGTTTTAAGTGAACATGCCTTTGAAACCCCGATTTGGAGTCTGTCCTCTTATGTAATGATCCCTCTGTTATGAAAACCAAAGTGAGTGCAAAAGAAGTAATTTTGTTTTGTGAATACAAACAAAATTACTACAAGTGACATGCGTCACAATAATATTAATAACTACAAAATCAATTACATCAGCATCAACTACAAACAACATCACTATTATTAAATCAACATATCTCATAAGATAACATAAGGAAACTACCCGCCCAACCTATCCCACAAGGTCAGGAACTCCAAGAAACATAATCAACGATCAAGTTCAGGATTCATCCAATTGATTTTGACCATTTAAGGTCTTGGGACTGGTGACTGTTCTGAGGAAAAATGAAGTATCTAAATCCCATTAGTCTAATCATACACCATAGTTAAAGACTAAAATTATCAACATACTTAACCATCAAATCCTCATAGTGCAAAATCCTAATCTACTCTACTTAATCAATCTTTCAAGTAATTCTTAAGTGTAATTTCAAATAAGAGAATAATACATAAAGATTAATAAGAACCACGTTAGCATAAGTACAATCTTAGTAGCAGACATAGATCTAATCCTAATCACCAATTAGTAACTTGTCAAGTCAAGTTCATCCAAGGTCAAGCATCATTCATCAAGTGCTACAAGCTAATATAACAGAGTACAATCTCCATTTAGCTCAACTATGTATCTTTATATTATGAAGTCTCTAATTATAATTATATAAGGATTCCAATGCTAAAGTACATATACATTTATAAGGAACCATAAGAAGTTCAAAATCTTCTTAACACTACAAATTTCAAGCTAATTTACATTACCTATCCATATATAACACTAAATAAGTTTAATCATAATAATTAAATATAGAAGTGAAGATGTCCTACGCATCCATTTAAGAGAAATAAAGAAAGACCCAAGTCTTCTTAAAAATATATAAAGAACTCAATACTAATTTACAATCCATTAAAGAATTAAGAAAAGCAAAGTCTTATTAAACCATAAATAAAACACTCAAATGCTAACTTATTAATCCGTTTAAGAATTTAAGAAGACCAAGTATTAATTAACAATAAATAAATAATATTCAGATGCTAAATCATATCTCCCAAGTAAAGATCTAAAAGAAGATCAATAATCAATACATGTGATATTATTAAGGTAGACATGTAATTCTTGTTTACAAAGAAAGTTCAACGATGGAAGATTCTTTACATGGAGGTATTTTTAAATAATTTTAGGCCACAAAATTTCACATGAATCCCTTCAAAATTTTATTTAAGAGTAAATAACAGGTCAACTAAAGGAGCCAAACCTAGGTGAGAAGACTAACATGCAATTATCCCAACCAATAGAGTTATGGAATCTATTCCATGCCTTGATTTGGCATGCAGAACAATCCAGAACTTGGTTCGGTCCTTGAAACAAAACACTGCACAATCCGACACCTAATCCGACACTTAATCCGACCCTTGTTCTGGACCTTGAAACATAACCAAATTTCTGATAAATTTTAATTAAAATCAACAGGCAACAAATAAAGGTTTTGAAAATGGTAGGAGTTGTAATATGATGATGGAAGAGCTTAAAAGGCACAAGAGGAAATTTGTTCAAGGTGATAAAAGATTAAAATAAAGACCAAAGAATTAGAAAATTGGATTGAATCAAAAGAAACAAACCATGAAATTCTTGTATCAGAAAAACAATCTAAAAGATTATATCAAGCTGCGAATTCAAATCTTGCACTACAAAATGATTTCAAATTAATAAAAATCAACACGAAATTTCCCCACCAACAGAAAGATTTAAAAATAAAGTTCAGAGTCTTCAAAAATATAATGAACAACGAATCTAGTTTTTCTTTTTGAATTAGAAATGGATTCAGAATTGCATAGAACATTGTAAACCAAATTTATTTTTAGAATTTAGAATTGGAATAAGGGTTTGCAAGTGTCAATCAATTCATCAGAATTTTCCCCCAAACCAACTTATATAACACACAATAGTCAACGACCAACTCAAATAAAAGTCACTAAGGAACATAGCAATGAATCAAGAGTTGTACGCACCCAATCCCATCCTTGAAACGATGCTCAGCCTGTTCCAACACATGATCCAACACATGTTCCAACACTAATTTATGATAAAATTCAAAATTAAGTCAACGAGCAACGGAAAGACTCCTTGATTGAAAAGCTTAACAGATGGAAAGTAAATTAATATTGATCTTCTCACTTGATATGACAATGCATAGGTAGGTTCATCATTTATTAAACTTTAATCGGGTAATCATATTTTTGATGTATGGAAAATAAAAGGAAGAAACAACATAACTAAATTCTGGGTTGTTCATTTGTTGGGAAGAAGTCTCACGAAAAAAAATTCTGAATCAGTAATGAAACTTGATAGTAACCATAGAGAATCACATAAGGTTTCTAATCTAGATTTAGAGTCAACACAAGATTTGTTTTTCTAGAAAGGTTCAACTATTTACACAATAAATAATAGAAACTTCAATTTCATTAGTAAATTGTTGATTAGACATTAGCTTGACAACAACTTTCACAGATATTCAATTCGTAATTTAAGTCTAAAAAAAAACACATCTAAGAATCCGTTCTTAAACATGTAGACTAGCTCAATGACTACCAAGAATTAAAAATTGAATATATAAAACTCTACAACAACCCAACGAACATCAGTTCTTGCACTGACAACGTTGGTTATGAAATTAATTGAGTTTTTTTTTTAAATACGTAGAGACCCATAAAGTAAATACCAACATGCATAAAAAATTGCGACGAATTTGACTAAATCCAAGTTTCTATACATGAAAATAATATTTACAAGGGCCACACGAATTTCATAATTTCGAAACGTAGAAGGTTTGATGCATACTAAATAAATATCCCTAAATTTTGGATCTAATATTTAAAAGGAAACGATTGTAAGATTTCCCAATTTCCATTTTCCTAAAATTGGTAGTGGTAAAGATATCAGACTGTAAATTGACTGGCAACATTCAAAGGGAACTCTAAATTCATACTGTCATTTAATTAGCAATGAATTAAAATTTCGTTTTCAGAAAGAAAATAAGAATGCAAAGTTCAAACCACGAATTACATACAAAACAATTTTAATAAATAAAAGTAATTCCCAGAAATGCAACTGTCTTGAAGCATACATACGAATTTCTAAATTAGGAACTATGATTAACTTTGGTAGTGACAACATAATATTCTCTGAGTTATGAACTAAATAAATGAAAACAACTCAATAGATTAAAACAAGATCACTTCATAAATCTTCAATGAAATTATTAATTAAAAATAATATTTACAATGGTTTCAAATGAAATATCAAACATTCAATCTACAAAATAAAATCTTGCTACACTAACAACTTCAGAAATAAAATACCAGAACCAATGAATATCGAGAGTAAATGACATTCGTCAACTACTTGTGCTCCTCCTTACTCCATCTGGATAATCACAGAGACTTCACCGATACCTCCCAGTCAACGCTAGAGGTACTCTTCTTCCCCCTTAGCCCCCCAATCTACAAAGGGGTCATGCACACACAAACCAAAAATGCTCTAGCTCCAAGCTCACTTTGCAAGGTAGAGCCACCACTCTATATCAAGCTTGGTATCCCAGCTCTCACAAGTAAAACACAGTCCCAAAAATTATTTTGGTACCACAACTTTATCAATATCCCGTGTCTTCTTTCCCATCTAGACCATTTTATTTATAGGAATTTCCTCATTCACACATTTCCACATGCACAATTAATTAATTTTTTAATTAAATAAATTAAGATTATTCACCCTCACACTTGTCACCCTCTCCCCAAGTTGCACAAGGAATTACATATTTTATTTTAATTAAAAGTCAATTTCCCTCACATTTGCCAAATGTGTTCCTTAAATCGCTCTTAGTTGTCTCTTTATTCCCCATATTCTCATTTGATGAATGTCTCCTTACTATATGTTAGTTAGATTTAAAATATGAGTCTTCTTCTAGTTAGACTAGTGGTAGATAGACTCTAGTTACCATCCTATGTGTACACATATTCTTGAATACTTTATTTCTTTCTTATTTTAAAATTCCCTTTTAATATTTTCTTGCACACATGTACATTATATCAACTCCTTAGATTTATCTCACTTTTCTTTATATTGATTTATCTCTAATCTATTAATTTATTTAACATTTTAATTTAATCCCCTAATTAAACTTAAACTTAGGCTTAGTCTTAGAATAGGCTTAGACTTTTATTGGGATTTATAATTAATAAAATTACTCATTAATTAATTATTTTAAATCCGACAATGTTAAGTTAATTCATTGTTTTCTAGGCCACACAGATTCATTGACTCAAGTTTTTTAAATTATGCAATGTGCCCTTGAAGACGCACCTCCATTCTCCAAGGGTGCCACTCTTGTTTGACTGGTTTGGGTATTTGTCCAACCCTTGGAGTCATCACCCCACTCGAGTGAACTTGTGAGAGACTAAGGGATTGCAAGGAATAATGACTCCTTATTGCATGTCCCTTATAAATCTTCGTGAGAGATTGTCTCAGTATTCCCTCATGGCATCATGGACCTCTCTAATTGGGTAATCATGAACCTACAATTCGAGCCACGGTGGGAGTGCTAGTAGGTTGTGTCAAGGACTCTGCCACACCTCTCCCTCAAATTATGGTTTCTGGGCATGGCCCCTTTACTCCTTATGTGAGTCGGATTAGAAAGAATTCTCATCCTACATCCATTGAAAAAACACTACCATTGATATATATACATAATTATGCTATAATCAATCATATGTCACATATGCGTAAGATGAAATACTCAAACCAAATACAATATATTCCTGGACTCAATCCGAAGTCCAAGGAGGTCCATTGATGCCATCATCATCCATAATTTTTCGAGTGTCCTGCACACTCAGGTAAACTCGTCAATAGCATATGTTAATACATACATATCAAATATGTCAAAACACATCATCATCATCATCATGTACAATCCATAATCAAAATGAAATCACAAGGTACCATAATCAGATCACTTTCATGCACGTGTCCTCAAAGAATAAGTTGATAAAAGTGTGCTGAGTAGAGAAATATGTTACATACAACGCCTCTTGTTTTAACCTTCATCCCAAATTTTTTATCGTATATAAATGCAAGTAAATAAAAGTATCTGACATAGGTCTATATGTCTAATCTATCAAACAAGTAAGGAAATTGCTAATGCATATCATATGTGTGCTCCTAGGTAGCCAAGTGTGGACTATAATTGTCCAATTGGACCTTGAACTAATGGAATATTCGATGTTGTAGTTGTCAAATGCTATGGTCCAGAATGTAGATTGGCTCCATCATGAGAGAAACCTCGTCTGACACCTACAAGGACTCATGTCAATCACATGTGTAGGATCACTAACATAATGTATCAAAATAGATACATGAAATACATCGTGCATACGCCTTGAAGAATCAAGAAAGGTTGATCGAAAAGCCATTGGTCCTTTCATATCCACAACTTTATTGAACTCTTTTGGGGTTTCACCCACAAGAAAACTTTGTCGCCAATTTCATAATTGTGATCACTGCTATGCGTATCATCATAATGCTTATGTCGATCTTGTGCTTCCTTAATCATTTGTCTTATTGATTTCATCTATCCTTTTATTTCTTGGACCACTTCCGGTCCTTCCAGGACCCTATCCTCAAGTCAATCCCAATCTCAAGGGTGTCTAACATGGTCGCCCGTAATTAAACTAAAAGATTCCATCTTAATCGTACTCTCGTAATTGTTGTTAGATGCAAACTTTATGAGTGGTAAGAATTCTTCCCAATGTTTATGATGGTCCATTACATGCATACACAACATATCTTCCAAATATGGTTCATTCTTTCTTTCTACTTGTATGTCTCAGGGTGATATGTTGTACTAAAATTCAACTGTGTTCCCAAAGCCTCTTGGAAATTGGTCGAAAATCGTTCTGTAAACATCGATCCTCGATCAGATATGATCCTTAGTGGTACAACATTTAGTCTCACAATATCGCTGAGAAAGTCTCTAGCTATGTATGGCACCTTATATATTGTACGTATAGGAATAAAGTGTCCACTCTTCGTCAGAGTGTCAACTACCACGAAATTCAAGTCATGTCTCCTTTCCGTCAGTGGCAATCCAACAATAAATTCCATCAAAATGACCTCCCATTTCGATTATAGAGTAACGTGTGGCTGTAATAATCTTGTCGGATGTCTATGTTCAACTTTCACTAGTTGACATTCTAAACATATCGCCATGTAACTAACAATATCTGCCTTCATTCCCTTCTTGAAGAATAAAGGCTTAAGGTCTGCCTTCATCTTCGTGACTCCCGAATGAGCCATGTACACTGCTCTATGAGCTCCTCTCAAGATCAACTTTCTTAATTCGTCATTAGGAGGTACATAAATTATGTTTTTATAACTCATCAATCCATCATTGTTCAATCTATAACCTTCAATTTCGGTACCATCATGGTATATTGTCCAATATTTTCCTTAACCTCTTTATACGAGTCATCGTCGATCTATATAGTTAGAATTTTTTCTCAAGTATTTGTCTGAAGAGGTATTACTGAGAATATGTGTGGTCTCTGACTCAACGCATCTTCCACCCTGTTCACCGTACCTTTTATGTAAGTAATCTCGAAGTCATGTTCGCTAAGTAATTTTGACCAATGCCTTTGTCGTGCATTCTAGTCAGTCTACGTAAATATGTGCTACAATCCACAATTATCTATATTTAATTTGAATTTTCTTCCAATCATAAAGTGTCTCCAAACTATCAAGGAATATACAATTGCCAATAACTCCAAGTCATGCGTTGCGTAGTTGTCCTCATGATTTCTCAATTTCCTTGAAATGTAAGCTATCACTCGACCGTATTGCATCAACAATCCGCCTAAACCTTCCTTGGATGCGTCCATGCATACCAAGAATTGCTTGTCCATGTTGGGAAATTTTAGTATCGACACTGTCGTCAACAACTCCTTGAGCATTTGAAATGCTTCTATGCATTTCTCAGTCCATACAAACTTCTTGTTTTTTTTCTGCAAGTATGTGATCAGATTTTCTATTTTCGAAAAAACTTCGATGAATCCTCAGTAATATTCTGTTAAACCCATAAATATGCATAATTCTTGTACGTTTGTCAGTGAAGGACATTCCATAATAGCCTCTACTTTCACTGGATGCACAACGATACCTTCACCAGATATGATATGTCCCAAGTAATGAATCTTTGATTGGTAAAAATAACATTTTGATAGTTTTCCGTACAAATTTATTTCTCGTAGACACTGTAGTACCAATCTTAAATGTTCATCATGTTCCTCTTTTCTCTGAGAATAAATCAGTATGTCATCAATAAATACCTGAACAAACTTTTCCAAGCTTTCGAGAAACACCCCATTCATCAAGCTCATAAATACCCCTGGGGTGTTTGTCAGTCCGAACGATAAAATAGTAAACTCACAGTGTCTGAACCTCATCTTAAATGTTTTCTTAGGGATATCTTCCTCTTTAATTCATAACTAGTGATATCCTGATCTCAATTCAATCTTCGAAAATATCATTGTTCCTTTTATTTTATCAAAAAATCGTTTATCCTTGATAACGAATACTGGTTCTCGATCGTCTCTTTCTTTAATTGACGACGATCAGTATAAAGTCTCCATGATCCATCCTCCTTTCTCATGTAAATCATTGGTGCAGGCCACAATGACACACTTGGACGTATGAGTCCCAAGTCCAATAATTCCTTCAATTACATTTTCAACTCCTGAAACTCAGGTGTTGCATATGATGTGGCATTCTCGCTATGGATTTAGTTCTAAGCTTCAAGTCTATTGTAAACTCCAACTCTCTTTCGGGTGGGAAACCTGGTAACCCTTCTAGAATCACATCCGCAAACTCTTGCACTACAAGAAAGTTTTCTAATCCTTCTACCTCATCCTTTTTGGTTAGCTCTAATATTTCATATAGCTAGAATCCATTATTCCTACTCTTCTGTAGCTATAGAGAAGAATATAAATCTCAAGGTCACTACCGGGTTTCTTTCTTCAATCATCTTATTCTTCCCCAAATCATCTATCAAACTTAACAGTTTCGTTCACAGTTAAGTATTGCATCATGCAATTTTAGCCATTCCAAACCAGTCATTACGTCATATGATCCTAATATCGTGACATAAGGTTTACCTTTATTACAAAATTTCCCAAGTTAATACTACAATCAAAAATATTTTCCCTACTTTAAATCTCTTTCTCCACTATGAGGACCTTGTGAACTTGATCGTGTAACATTTGAGGCATTAGGATCCTCACTTTTGCCTGGAGGTTGAAGCTGAGGGTGAAAAAAACTTGTTGACCTTTAAATTTTCTTTGTTTATATGTGGAGCATACCTAGGTAGTTCTATGAACTTGGACTCATACTCTCGCACGAAATGACCACGCTGTCATAAGGCATTAAACGCATTAAGCTGAAACTTAATGATTTCCATGAACAAGTAACTCTCTCGAAATCGTTCCTTAAACAACTCCCATGACACATCTTCGACAACCATGTTTAGTTGAGGTAGGAGCGTCTTCCACCATAGAAAAACACTCCCCTTCAGTTGAAAGACCTCCATGAAGACTTTCATATTGGAGGTGTAATCATGAAGTGCGAAGCACATCACCATGTTCTCCAACCATGACTCGGTGGGTGAGCCATTTGTGGCTCCCAAGAACTCAAAATCTTAACTTTCTAGAGTTTCCTGAGAAAACTATTATTAACCACTAGAGGGCGGTGTGAACTCTCATTGGGTATAGATGTCCTGCCCTCATCCTGATCAACACGACTGATCAAAGCCTCTAACATCCTACTTACTAGATGTAGTAGGTATGATGAAAGGATCTCATCATACCTACTACATCTCCCACATCAACTTGTTCATCCTCAATAGTCTACTCATCTCCCCGAGGAATAGATTCCTCTAGCGAGGATACAATCAGAGGAGGCATACCTCATCTCCCCGCACCATGACATTTACTCATCCGACATCCTCTAACCATGATTGTTGCATGAACAATTTCAAAATTTAATTAGCGATAATATTTTAATCAAAATTTTAACATAGTGGAAGGCGTAACAGTCCAATGTGGCAGGGCTGAACCCACTCTGATACCATATGTAACAATCCCTCCATTACAACAACAAAAGTGAGTGCAAAAGAGGCATTTTTTTTTTGAACACAAACAACTTTACTACAAGTGACATGCGTAACAACAATATTAATAATTGCACAATCAATTACATGACCATAAACTGAAAGAAACATCACTATTATTCAATCAACATATCTGATAAGATAACATAAGGAAAATACCCTCCCAACCTATCCTGCAAGGTTAGGACCTCCAAGAAACATAATCAATGCTCAAGTCCAGGATTCATCCTATTGATTAGAGCATTTAAGGTCTTAGGAATGGCCATTGTTTTGAGGAACAAGCAAGTATATAAATCTCATTAATCCAATCATACACCGCAATTCAAGACTATAATTATCAACATACTTAAACATCAAATCCCCATAGTGCAAAATATTAATCTACTCTACTTAATCAATATTTCAAGTAATGCTTAAATGTAAATTCAAATAAAAGTATAATACATAAAGATTAATAAGAACCACGTTAGCATAAGTACATTCTTAGTAGTAGACATAAATCTAATCCTAATCACCAATTAGTAACTTGTCAAGTCAAGTTCATCCAAGGTCAATCATCATTCATCAAGTGCTACAAGATACTATAACAAAGTACAATCTCCATTTAGCTCAACTATATATCTTTATATTATGAAATATTTAATTATAATTATATAAGGATTCTAATGCTAAACTACATATACATTTATAAGGAACCATAAGAAGTTTAAAATCTTCTTAGCACTACAAATTTCAAGCTACTTTACATTACCTATCCATATATAACACTAAAGAAGTTTAATCATAATAAGTAAATATAGAAGTCCAACTTCCCTATGTATCCATTTAAGAGAAATAAAGAAAGA
>SNQJ01S0070266.1:130366-148339 GCA_010110895.2 Picea sitchensis | reverse complement strand
TTTTTCCTTTGTTTTCACAAATTATTTGAAGAATGCAATATCATTTGTCCACCAAATCACCAGATACAGACAATATCCAAGTCATCAATTGATTCCCATAATTTATGGGGTGATAACACATGTGAAGGGACAAACGTCAATCATGGATCCCAAGATATCTTCACTAGATGGAAGAAAAAAAATCTAGAAGGAAAACATGTCGATGGCCTCGATAAGGGTAGGGAGATCTGGATCTAATAGCCCTATCGAAGAGATGATCATGTCAACTACTGGATCTAAGTCAGGAGAAGGGATATATTCCATCTCGTGCGGCGTTGAACACATGGGACAATTCATTACATAATTAACCTATGGTGGGGCGGACATCACTGGCATGTACAACTTGTTTAGGGAATGCAGATGATTGACCATCAGATGAGGGTCAATGAATGAAAGATGGTCGATCGTTACTATGTTTCCATTGTGAGGGAATCACATCACTCGAAAAATATTGGACACAAAATCTCTCATAACATAGACATAGTCTTGCCCGAGGAGAAGGTTAAATTCCAAGAGGTCATGAACTACCATCACATCAACATAGACTATTTTTCCTCCCAAAGTAACCAGAAAATGAGGAAGGATAACTAAAGGTCGACTAGATATTCTATCAAAGTTCAACATATTATGATTCATGGGCGCAAGCCACGGTGAACCAAAATCTTGCAAAGCATTCGCGGATAAGATAATAACAGAAGCACCTTCGTCTATTACAGTGTTAGGAATACTCCTATCACAAACCTACATAGTGATTTGGAAAGGCACGTAAGAAGGAAGATGGGGTTCTTTCAAATGATTCCAATAAATATAAATCATTTGATTGCTTGAAGGGGGTGCCATCGGGACAGGCGGAGTGCCCCCTTGTCCAGGTGAATCAGTATTAACGAGGTATACCTGGGATCGAGGGGTGGTGGAACTGGATCAACCACGTTGGTTTCACTCTTCAAAGGAGGAGTGGGATCGACCGATGGTGGAACCATATTGACCACTTTGGCACTCTTTAGAGGAGGAGTGGGATCGACTGATGATGTAACCAAAGAAACCACTTTTGAACTCTTTATAGGAGGAGTGGGATCAACCGATGACGAAACCAGATCGACCACTTCGGTAATCTTTGGATGAAGGGTGGGACTGACCGATGATGGGACTGGATCAGTCACTTGGGTTTCAATTTTCATATGAAGAGTGGGGTTGATCAATGATGAAACTGGATCAGCTACTTTGGTTAGTGGTTCAACCGTGGATGAAACTAGATTGACCACCTAATCAACTGAACTGATCGGGGATGGAACCTGATTGACCAGTCCATCAACTAATGATGGGTTGGGATAAATCTTACAATAACTAGTTGAAATTTGAATCTTTTTCAAAAGAGAAGAAGCCTTATCCATACGAGGACAAAGGTGAGAGTAATGATCACCTTCTCATAACATGCAAGGAAATTTGGTAGTTCTTTTATTCTGACCAACCTTAACATCACTAGTTGACGGGATGTCACTAGCATGTCCAGCAGGATTCTATGATGTGGAAGACCACATTTCTAAGACCTCGGGAAGACCAGGGAAATCCATTAGAAAGTGGTCACCCTTACAAAGACTGCAAGGAAATTTGGGTTTCAGATTCTTTGTTGTGGTATTATCGACCTCATCAACACTCTCAGTATGATTAATAGTAGTTGGTATCTTGGATCCAACATCTGATGTGGTTGGAGGCTTGGTCATTTTCGGGTTCTTCTTCTTCTTCTCTTTTCGTTTATTCTTCTTCTTATCAACCTGGCTACTTTCTTTAGAGATTTCACTAGGCGAAGAAGGAGAAAGGAAAAGATACTTAATGGGTGAAGAAGGAGAAAAGTTGACATGAGGTTGATGTGTTAGTGGTTTACTTACATTTGAAGCATTAGGTGCATTCGAAGCACTTGGACGATTCAATATCACTGGAGTGGGGAACAACCAAACCGATAATCCGATCATGAGTCTCAGAAGACTCAGTGTGGCAATGCATTGAGGACCAATGTTTCCAAAAGAAGGAAAGGTGAAAGGTCCCCCAGGAAAAGGGGCTCCTCCATTGGTACTCCTAGGATTTGACGCCATTGAAACTGACTCGCACTAAGGTCCACTTAAAAAACAACACATGCTACAAATCTGAGAAGCAAACAATCAAACCAAACTTCCCACAATGAAACCACTAGTTGTTGAAAAATCCAATGTCGCGAGATCAATATAGGAAGGGGTTGGGATAGAGTGGGTGGATCAATTACATTGGCGACTTTCTTAACAGACTTATGCCTTGGTGCAATCTTCCACACAATAATCGTGGATTTACCCTCCAAGGAGCCCGAGTGATATTGACCAACATCTGTTCCAGGTACAATGAAGACTTCCCTTCATCGTCACCTTGTGTAAAGACCCTAAATATTATGGCTACTAAGGTCACCAATTCGTATTCATCCTCTGGGTGGGTATAGTTGACAGTCCAGTCCAAACGTATGGGTAGGATAACAAGTCTGAAATCCTTCGAGAGAACTGAGGACAAGTGGACCGGTAGAACTCCAGAGGACCCCGAATGGATTTGGAATTCACGAAGCACTGAGACCAAATGAACATAGTTGGACCTCAAGAAGAACCCCCAATATAAGATCTAACTACTATGAATTATTAAGCCTCAGAGGGATAATCTTTGTTTCTCTCCCGCACACGACCTCATGCGTAACCCCTCTATGAGAGGGGGATCCCAACTATACTTATACGAAAATTGAATTTTACTCTCCCTATCACAGTATGCTAAGTTTGTTTGACAGCTTTGGAAATTTATCCTTTCAACCTATTCCAAATCCCTACAGCCTAAGCTAATGTAGGTTTGCTACCAGAAAATGTAAAAATGTCTGATAAATTTTAGTTTAGCGCTTGATTTTTAAGGTTGTTGTTTACTCAAGAGGAAAATGGTGTGGACTAAATGATGTTTTGACCTACTCTAAGCAATGCAAAGAAATGAGAATGTAAATATTTCACTTCGATGAAAGCTATATTATGAGAAGAAGAAAAATTTTTATCATTCCCAGATGCACAATGTCCTAAAATTTTATTAAACTCATCGATATCAAGATCCTCAAGAAATGTGTTTAAGAATTCAAGGCAAAAAATGCCAAAAACCATGCAATTTCGCTACTTCAAATGCAAGCTATCTTCACTACCCAAAATCAAGAATGAAACTATCTTCTTTGTTTGATTCAGATGTATAAATAAATTAGATGTAAATCTTTTAATGCTCCACTACTTTCAATTAAAAGAAGAATCAGATGCAGATGCAAAATACACGAAGCAAAAAAGGCTACAAATAAAGAATGCACTCAAAGCAATGTGAACTGAAAGAAAAAAAGTAAAACTTGTTCTAACAAGAACTTAATCAAGGATTTGACAATGAATAAGCATTCAAGTAACACAAGAAAAGAGAAGAATCCAAGAAAAGACAGGGAGAAACATGAATCACTCAAATTGTCCCGACAAAACAAGCAGCTAGTAAGGAAAATTTCACATTTTTGAAAAATTTTCAAGCCCAAATCAAGACAATAAGAAGTTATAAGTATCAAATATCAACCCAAACAATTTCACAAACCAAAGTGCAAACCCTGGAAAGGACCTCTCAAAACTGGTTGCAAAAATCTCATAAGAAAAAGGTAGAAAACCTCAAAAAAGGAGATTAACGCTCCCTAACTCAAGGGAACAAAGCGCTACAGCGCTCTGTAAAGAACTATAGGAGAGTGTTGATTATATATCAGCACTCTGATATGGCCTACAGGGGAGCGCCACCTTTCCCATAAATTCAAAAAAAATCCAAAAATATCAAAAACTCACCCAGAATTCACAGAACTTGGTGAAATTGCTAATGAAGATGGGAGAAAGGTAATGGATCATAAAGAAACATTAAAACTTATCTAAAAGGTGGGAAAAGGTAAGGCACAATCCAAGTAAATACAAATTGATTTCAATCCCCAGTGGAGTCGCCAATTTATGTTGTAGGAAAATTCCCCTGCAAATATTGGAATCTCCTCTTGGATTCTAGACCCCTATACCAAGACAGAAAACATGTTAACATTGGACACTAACATTCCTTTGAATCTAACTAACTAATCAAAAATTGAAGGATAAGTAATAAAGTTTCATGCACCTTATTCTGATGTTTGTCTTAGATTCCCCAACTTGAGCTTGATCTCTGAGCTCCTTAGCATTGTTTGACACCTGCAATGCAATGGACAGCGAGACAAAGAACACCTACTTTACTCTAAAAGATTAGTCCAATCAGATCCATATATAATACAAACATATGTAAAGAGGCATATGTTAGAAGTAAATAGGCCAAGCAATATATTAATGAGAACTCTTAAAGAAATACTTACAAACTGTAGATGCACTTGCAATAGCTTCCCCAAGTCCTCCTCATCCATCCCTTGCACAAAGCTCCCAAAATCATAGGTTTGATATCCTAAAGTCTCCACTTCTCATGAGATCCTAAGTTTGGTATCTCTAAATGCCTCTCTTCCCCTCCTCCATGGAAATCCCTCATTATATAGGATTTGGAATCTTAACCACCATGGAGAGGATCACTCATCAGATCCACTAAAAAGGGATCTGAAAGATATTTAGGGAGAAAATATATCTTAAGGATTTTAGGGAGGAAATATCTCTCAAGGATTTTAAGGAGGAAATATTTCAACCATCCATGAGATCCTCCACCTTACCTAAAAAATAGGAAACCAAATGTGAAGTGGATTCTCACAATTACTTAATTTATTTTTCATGAATATTAATAATAATTCATGTGCACTTGGTATTTTGGCCTTCATGTAATAAATCCCTCCTCCAAATTGACTAGGGATTGTGACATAGGTTATTCCATGGTGTCAAGGTGTATGATATAATTATATAACACTTATGACACTTAGGGTGAGGTACCTAGGTGTGTAAATTTCATGTGTAACACCCCTGCTCATTATTATTATTCCAAAAGGAGGTATGGCCCTCTTGGTTTTCCACTCTCCACATTCAACATCCCAAAACATAGGTTCTATAGCAACAACAATTTCAATACAGTGACTCTCTTCCCCCTAACCTAAGCAAGCGAAGGAATGGGATCGCCCTTCACTGCACACAATACCTCAATCCTTACCACTTTCCTCCAGTACTCTAATACACTTGGTTTGGTAGGAATTTCACAGTTGGGGACTACAATATTTTTCACAATAGACCTCTCAAGGCTCTTGAGCCATTTCCTCAATAGGAAATATTAATTATAGCCATAAAACCCTCATTTCATGCATGTAGCCTTCGTTTTAGCATAAAACTTAGCCTAAAAATTTGTCTTACCATGGCTAGNCCTCAATCCTTACCACTTTCCTCCAGTACTCTAATACACTTGGTTTGGTAGGAATTTCACAGTTGGGGACTACAAGATTTTTCACAATAGACCTCTCAAGGCTCTTGAGCCATTTCCTCAATAGGAAATATTAATTATAGCCATAAAACCCTCATTTCATGCATGTAGCCTTCGTTTTAGCATAAAACTTAGCCTAAAAATTTGTCTTACCATGGCTAGCATGGATAGTGCTCTTCTCAAAACTCCACTACTCTCTTGCTCCCCAAAATCGGAAAGTAAAATATGAACCAATAATCCATTCATATTTCCTTTTCTTCTCATGTAAGTTTGACTCTCACTTTTAATAAGAAGTGGTTGTACTCAAGCCATGTTGTCATAAATTGGTGAGTTGACTTTTCCCCACCTACCACTCTTACACCACTTTAATATCTCTTTTGATAATTCAAAGGCTATAAACATTAATATGAAAATGGATGAATTAATAGAAATGGATAACCCCTTGGACAGCAAGAAGAAAGCGATACGTCAAACCTAGAACAACGTGATCAAAGTCTAATCTGTTGCACACAAAACTCTGTCAGTCGTTGGTATGATGATATAAGATTTTGTCTTGAACATGGGTCAACCTCCCGTCACCTGGATCCCGCTAAAAGAAGAGCATTGAGATTAAAATCTGCCTCCTTTCATCTGGTTAATGGTATACTGTTTCTTCAAAGTTTTGACGGCGTACTGATGTGTTGTCTTGAAAAAGACGAAGCAGAAAAAGTCTTGCTCGAGTTGCATGCAGGAGAAGCTGGTGGTCATTTTGGTGGTGACACCACTGCTCATAAGGTTTTAAGAGGCGGTTGTTACTGGCCCACTCTTTTTAGAGACGCCCATGCCTTATGTCGTAAATGTATCATTTGTCAGAAAGCATCAGGGCAGTTACAAAAACCATCCTTTCCTTTGCAGCCTGTTTCAATAGACTCTCCTTTTCAGCAGTGGGGCCTTGATATCATAGGTCCAATCAACCCCCCGTCCTCACAACAACACAAGTTTATTCTGACAACCACAGATTACTTTACCCGATGGTCTGAAGCTGCTGCATTAAGAACTGTCAACACCAATCAGGTAATGGCCTTTCTAAATTCGAATATTATCACTCGTTTCGATATCCCTGACTGTTTAGTTTTCGATAATTCTTCTTACTTTTCCTCTCTTGAGATGAGAGAGTTCACTTTGGAAAAAGGAATTAAGCTAAAGTATTCTTCTAGCTATTACCCCCAGGGCAACGGATTGGCAGAATCAACAAACAAGAACTTAATTAAAATCATCCAGAGAATGGTGGTTGAAAATCACAAGAATTGGCACAATTCACTGTTGAATGCGCTATGGGTTGATAGGGTAACGCCAAAAGTTGTTGTAGGTAACTCCCTCATTTTTCTCATTTACGACAGAGAAGCAATTATGCCACTTCACATTCTTCTTCTTTCACTTCAGCTATCGCAGAAAGTCCAAGAAGAAGATTGTCCCCCTTTAAAAAACCGAATTAACGCTTTGATGAAGCTAGAAGAGGTAAGAGACCAAGCTAAACGTACGTTCAATCAGCATCAACAATTGGTTAAAAGCTGGTTCGATTCTAACTCTGCTTCTGATAGGAATTTTTAAGTAGGTGACCTCATCCTAAAATGGGACAAACCGCATGAGGGAAAGGGAGAGCACACGAAATTTCAAAACCTATGGCTTGGACCATTTTTAATTGCTGAAAAGTTGGGTCCCAATTCTTTTCAATTGTAGAATCTTGAAGGGCAGCTTGACACCTATCCGGTAAATGGACAAGCCCTGAAAAGATACTTTGCTTAATAACAACCCTTGTATATTATGTATATATTTGGCTTTTGTTTGCTTTTTCCTTTGCTTTTTGTTTTTGATTTTTCTTTAAATTTATCGACTTGTGTTTTTGGAAAATACACGTACCTGTATATTGAGCTATTCAGACAAAGACAATAAGAAATTCCCTCGCTGAAATAACTTCTGAGAAATTTGTACAAACATCAATAGTATATTGCTGAAGTTTATATCTGTGTTGAAAAGTCTGTTGTTTGAAAGAAGTTGACTGATTTCGATCTATGAGAAAAGCTTGTCATGGTCATCTATTATCTTTTTACGCTATCCCTATTCCTTAAGGGAATGACTCAGAAGATGTCTCCCTGTCTTAGCAAGTTGTTTTTGTAAATAAAACATCTTTGGATCTAAATAAAGGACAGTTCTAAAAAATTTTGATGAGGTCTGAAAAAATACGTTAAAATATCATGATTTTCAGCATCACCCCGCTCAACTATATATCTATGAAAAAAACAAAACAAAATAAATTTTTAATAAGAGCTGTGGGAAGTGCTTGTAAACCCGTCAGGATACTGAACAGGTCTGTTGGCAGCAGGTAAATGCATGCATGACGCCAAGACAACTTTGTCGGGGTACTGAACAGGCCCGCTGGCAGCGAAGCAATGTCGGGTATATGAAAATTTGAAAATAAGAATCCTCTCTAATGTCCTTTATTCTGATCTAGAACTTCTTGGCAGGATACAGATATCAGCGTGGGTTAAATGGCAACCCTGTCGAGGCTATGGATGCCTGCTGGAAGCAGTGGCTATGCCAACAGTATTGGAGATTTTATCTTTAATATCATGATTCGTTGTTCTTAAGACTGTTATCAGTTTTCATCTTTTAAAACACTGCTGGAATAGATGGTTAACGATGATGTTTATACGATTTTCTGGTTGTTATTTTTGAGTTGAAATTATCTTTGTTGTCCTAATCTGAATTTGTTCCTTTTGGCAGAGATAACTGCTTCTACCAGTGTGTCGCCATTGTTGGCAGCCAATTCACATTTTTCCATGGTCTTATAAGCTGCCTACACCAATGTTTTGCAAACATCAATTTTTCGTCGCAATTTTCAAATAGACGACATTTTTATTTTTTGCGACATTTGCACATTTACCTTCATTTTGTTTTCACGACTGTAAGCATGAAAACTTGGTCTTTAGAAGTCGCATTAAAATCACTACTTGAACTGTCATTGTCTTTCTTGTTGATATGCTTATTAAGCTTACTTTTTTATCATTATAACAGTTGGAAAGACTTTTTGATATGTACTCATGCTTCGATTGATTGTGAAATTTTGTTTCATTATGTTTGCGATGCTTTGGCTCTTGGATTTACATGTTCTTTGATCTGATCTACTAGACCATTGGTTTCATGACAATATGTAGGTGTTATGATTAAACCTTTGATATTTTTCATTTGATATAACACCTAGTTTCAAAGCGCATTGGCACATTGATTAAACCATCGATATGAATTGATACATCGCATGTTACATGGTCAAAGCATTCGTTTCGATTTTGATTTGTATGTCGGGTGTTTAAAACTATGGCATAATGTTTCAATTGTGCGCGTTGGTTTATACACTTACCACTGATTTCATTGGTTGGGAGAATAACATGATTATTGAACTATACTATAGTGGATTGAACAGCTATGAGCACCAGTGGTGGTACCATTGGAAATAACTATTATGCATGGCAGAAATAATCTCTACCACCTTCGCACGCTGCCATTAATGCTTATCCCTTATCCTTGTTCTCCTCTATTAGCTCGGGTAACCCTTCGTGCAATCTGTTCCTGTGTGTGCTATGATCCAAACCCTAGACTTACCATGTGCTCGGCTCCATGGCACCGGTGGTGCGAATTGAGCCGAACGGTAGCCAAGACTTGCTACTATTCGACAATGCCCGGAAAGACTTGGAGGATAACTGTTGGCTCACCTTCGTGCAAAGGTTTGAGGGTTTTAATATAGTTGTGGCACAACAGTTCGCCCTGACTTTTGATGGCTGTAGAGCCAAGGTGGGTGATATTCAGTTTGAAATCAATGAGGATTTTATCAGTTCTGCTACAGGGTTACCTGCCGCGGGCCAGCGTTGGTTCAAAAATTCGAAAGTGGAAGAGGTGCCTTGGCCACTTCTGTTCGTTTTGCGAAAGGTCACATATTATGACAGAGGTATGCCCATATCCATTCTTAAATCACGATGGCATGACCTTTTCATAATAATTAAGAAATTCGTGACCTGCGAGGGTCGATATGCACTCATCTTTCTCTACCACCTGCGTTTGTTAATGAATTTTATGGGATACCCGTTGAATATGACCTTTTACTTTCAGCGTAGCCTATATAAAATGTCGAAAAGGTTTAAAAGGGAGAAATTTGGCAGTAGCCTATTCCGCCATGGACTTATTAAACTTATTATTGTTTATCACTTAAGTCTCCACGGTGATAGTTGGCGAGCTTTCATCGTTCGAAATGATTTTGATGATACAGACCCTGTCCAGGTTGACAAGCCTGTGGTGAACGAAACCAAGTTCGAGCCACCCGTGCCCTTCTATGTCCTACTGCCTCCTCCTAAACCTTCGGCCGACCCTGATGTTGACTTACAAGACGCTATAACTCAGAAGGTTGAGACTATTAAAAAGCCTGTAAGCAAAAATCCCAAGGCAAACCCTATTTTTGATGCTAAGGGTAAAAAGAACGCTCGGATGATTTCAAGAATGGTTAGGAATAAACCTAAACCCACTGCTGAACAAAAGCCCATTGTCCTTAGTGAGGATTTGGACTCTGACATAGAACGTTTCCTAGCCAGTGAGTACCCTTACTCATAGGGTCTGTGCTCCGAGTTGCCTTATGATTTCGTGTCGAATCTTCCCCCTTGCCTAAAGAATAATCCTAGCTACCCTAGGATCAAACTACCCAATGAAACCCTTGGCAATGTACTCAAACCCTCACCTACACTTTCGAAACCCAGACAGTCACTGTGTGACCAATGTGATTTGTGGTTGGAACGATACTACATCGACGTCCCCCTACTTCAATCGAAAATCCAATCACTGGAAAATCAAGTTGCAGTATTGACCAGTCAAAGAGACAAACTTCAAGAAACTGATATGAGGCAGAGAACCATTGGTTCCATCATTTTCAAGAATGTTGAATCGGCTACAGTCGTTGTCAACTCCAAGTTGTCATGATCAAGCCGTCTCGTCGTCATACAAGTATGAATTTTGGTATCGTTTTAATTTTGTGAATAACTAGGATTGATATAATGATTCGAATTTGGTTTTCGAATAGCTCTGTTTATATTTTGAAATGGCTCTGTCATAATGTGTTCATCCTGTATATTTTTCGCTTTGCTAAAAATGAATGAAATTTCATTTTGGATACATGATTCGATCATTCCCAGTTTAGTCACTGATACATTTTTATCGGATTTGAGTGGTTTTCAATTGGATTTGATTTGTTCATTTGTCCGATTGAGTTAACGAAATTCATGGTTTGTTTTCAATTGGATTTGTTTGGTATCTACTCAGAACAAGAAGTGTTCATGCCAGATTTAGAATACGATCATGTTTTGATTTGATTTCGTTATAGTTTGTATGCTGTGATCGTCGAATGATTTCATGATTTTGGTTGTTACGATCTTTTAATATGTTGTGTCATATAATTTTCTAAATTGGGAATAAAACTCTGTTCGATTTCAATGTGGAAAGAATGAATCTGTTTTTATGGAAACATTACTCTCACTTTAAGCCTCTGCGAATGATATTCACGCCCGAATCATGGAACGGTTTCGATCTACGACAACTGTGTTAAACCCTAGTCATTTGATTCGCTTGATTGGATAGTTGTATCTTCAGTTAGTTTGATCAATTTTATGAATTGCATTCGTATTAAAAATAGATTTGATTACAGTTTTGTTCTCAAACGAGTTTGGTAACTCAGTTCGACTTATGTCATTCTGTTAAATTCGTAAGAGGAAATTCGGGTAATAGTTGTTTACAAATGCACTCAAGAAAAGATTTCGTGAATGATTTTGTTTGCCCCATTTTGCAATAACAAACGATCGGATATCTCTTACGAACTTTGTCACCAACTGATTCATCCTGTTATGATTCCATTTGAGTTGATTCACGAGTTAGTTATGATTTAATTCGCTCATGGCTTGGATCGTTTGTTATACAGTTATGTCGATTTGGAAATGATCTTGTTGGATTCGATCGTGTCTCCTGTCTATGAGGTAGCATAACAATTGCCTGCGATTTGTTTTAATTATATCGATTTCAATTTGATATGAAACGATTTCATAACTGTTTGATTATGATTCTGTTAACCCGACTTTGTGGTAACAAATGAAACAGAGTGCATATATCTCTGTAGTCATTTGATTGATCTTGATCCTGTTTGATTTCGAATGATATAACAATTTCAATTTCAATGATTCGTTTTCAAATAGTTATTGGATGTTAATTAAATTTAATTCTTTCAAAGATTTTCAATCGATTTTAATGTTGATTCTGTGTCTTATTTAGACGAGCTACAGAATCGCAAGATTCTGTAGCTAGTCTATAGAATTAGATTTTTATCATTTTATTAATAAAGGATCCTTCTAACTAGTCCATTTTTTACCCTTTTCAGGTAAATTCGAATTGCATGGGATATGTTGCACAGGCTAGGGGAATATTTCAGTGTTGTAGTTTTATTTTAGGTTCTTAGTTTAGTCAAACTTGGGATATCTTCCCAAATTTTATGTAAATAGTTTAATGACTTCTACAGGGATGTTTTACCCTATAGAAGGTCTTTAAATACTTATTATTTTTTGTAATAAGGGGCACCCTTACTTTTGGGAGAACCAGGCTATGGATTCCTAATACAAACTGAGACAGAAGTTGATGTTCTGCTACATCTTTCTCTTTTCATAATATCAATATTTTGTTTCAAGTTTATGCATTTCGCTTTGCAATTGATTATAGACTACTTTAGCTATCTTAGTCTATTGCACAATGATATGAATTAATTAATGTCTCAATCCATATCTGATTTTATTTCATTACTTAAAAACTACAGCAATTACTTTGTTCAGTTAATGAATAACAGATTTCTCTTCTTCATCAATTGAATTATTTTGTATAAGTCTTTTACATATGGGTTTATCTAATTGTGAAGATTTATAAATCATAAGATTGTTGTAAGTTTTTTATGTCTTGTTTGTCCTTTAATTACATTGCAGAGCACTACAGCTATCGTTTATGGGAATCTCCTGGATAATTCGGTGCGGGTTTCCTCCCTCCGATCAGCTAAGACAATCATCATACATAGGACAAATCTGGAGCACTTCTCCAGGTCAGTTTGTGATTTATTTTCATTAATTTGTTTAGTATAATATTAGTAGTTTAGTTATATATATGTTTAGTTAGAATTGTAGTTAGAATTAGTATATTAGTTGTTTAGTTTAGTTAGTTTTTGTTTTATTTCTGTTCATAAAAGTATAAAATCAATAAAAAAAATATATCTCTCTGCCTTAGGACAAAATGCAAATGAGTTTTTCAGGTTTTATTCAAATCTGTAAATTGTATATATTGTACATTTTGTGAATAAGTTATATTTCCGTTAGTAGTTAGATAGGTAATTAGTTAAAGTTAGTATAGTATTAGTTAGTAGATTGTATATATAGAATAGTTAGATTAGTTAGTTTGTTTAATAGTTAGTTGTAGTTAGATTAGTTTAGTTTGTTTTATTTAGTTTTAGTTAGAATAGTTATTGTAGATTAGTTTTCTTTTTGTTTTCTTRGGATCTTAGATTGGCTAACRAAGCCGCTAAACCCGTCAGGGTGGTTCATCCCAAATGGCTTGGGTTATTATACAACCCCGGACCGGTTCCACTCTCTCAGTTGACGAACGGTCGATTTCGCCCGTCAACAAATAGCGCTAGAAGGAAGGCCTGAATTAAATTAATGGCACGAGGTGATCGTAAGACTCCTCCACCACCTAATCGCTCACCTATAGTGACTAGAAGCCATTCAAACGATAATATTCTCCTTCAAACATCAACTACTTCAACCAACGATCCACAGATCACAGTTGATTCAGCAACCCCTAATCCTACAGGTGGTGACATACAAGAGATTGTCTGTCAATCTCTTATTAAAACACATAGTGCCTTAGCCCGTTTGAGGCAACCTAATCGACCGTGGGGCCAACCTTTGGATTTCTCTGATATCAGAGAACAATTAGGAGGCACTGATCCTACTGTGAATCCTTCAGATCCAATCTTAAATCCTGTTGCGGGAGGATCCAGGATACCCCCTTCACCACCTCCATCATCTCCTTCTTCTTCTGGAGGAGATTCCTCTAACGAAGGCGATTCCCCTTCTCAGCCTTCCACACCCACTACCCCAATGGAAAATCAGAACAACACTGCTAGACCCTGTCTTGACCAGGATGTCGTAGTTGTACCTGGAGCTCAGCATCCTTTACCTAAGTATCAGGAGAAATGGCTTCCCAAGTTTGACCCTGACTCAAAACAGATCGTTGAAGATCACATTAAAAAGTTTATGTTATCCATAAGACTCTGCAATGTCGAACAGGAAGACGTTGTCTGTAGGTTGTTCCCTTATACTTTCGAGGGTAATGCATCCACATGGTACTTTGCCCAGCAACCCCATACCAGCGTGTCTTGGGAAAAGTTCGAGTCATGCTTTTTGGAAAAGTTCGGAGACGGTAAACCTCTGGAAGTCCTAGTCATGGATCTTTCTAGCTTAAGAATGAACCCAAAAGAAAAAGTTAAAGACTTTAATAAAAGATTCTTAACACTTAAAAACCAAATCCCTACGGATTCCATGCCTGCTGAGAGTCTTATAATAGCTTACTACACTAAAGCTTTACATCAAAGTATAGCTATTTGGGTTAAATGATCTAAGAAAGCCACATTGTTAGAAGCCTTCGAGGACGCCAGCCAGATTGAAAAAGACATACTTAGTCTAAAAGACTCTATTAGAAACGAAACTGAGACTAGTTCTTCTTCCAAAAAGAAGATCGAAATCCTCCCGAGACCCACTCAAAGTAAAACACAACCTGAAAGCTCTGATTTAGAAAACTTAACCAAAGTTGTTCATTAAAACTATAAAATCAAGTTATAGACTTGAAAAGGTCGACCGAAGAAGCTTCCTCGAGAAAATTACCTTACAAAACCCCGTTCCGGAGGCCTTTTCCTACCAACCGACCTAATCCAACCACCAAGGGCCTAAATCTAGAAAGTCTGCAATGCGCCCTTCAAACAATTCTAGAAGCCCAAGATAAATTGATGCCTCCTGAGATTCCTGAGGAGGTAGTTGAACAAGAGACAGTCCAAGAAGAAGATTCTTCTCCAAACATTTTTGGACACTTCTCGGATAGCATCTTTCAAGCTAACTTCGAGACAGTACACCCCTACAATACCAGGAGTAAGACAACAAACAAACCTTCTACCGAAAACACTACAACTTCGCCTCCAAATCAGTCTAAATCAGCTGAGACTAAACAAAGTAATGTGAACCCCAACTTAGATTATGATGTTGTTGAAGATCTTAAAAATTTAAGGGCTAACATTTCCATTTATGAGTTATTGAAGTTTCCATTTCTGCTACAAAAAATGTTACAGAATATCTCAGAAAATGGAAAAAATGGTAATTTTAATGGTAACAAGGTTGTGCAGAACAAAGTCCCTCAGAAGACTTCCACTAAAAACAATCTTGATCCTCAAGATAAAGGAAGCCTTCTTGTAAGTAATGTAAATAATGTAAATAGTGCAGATAAAGTAGTCGTAGAAACTGCGAGTAAAAAGCCACAAGCTACTACTCTTAGTACTCGCAAAAATGTACCTCCTTTCCTGTTAACTTTTGAGATATTTAATAGAAATGTTCACAATTGTATGGTAGACTCAGGAGCGTCATCCAATATGATGCCTTGGTCTGTTTGCCAAAAAATTAACGCAGAAGTTGAACCCTCGACTTTAAAAATCATACAACTTGATCGGACAAATGTCAAAGTTATAGGCAAACTCAAGAATGTGCTTATTATATTATCGTCTAACCCCAAAGTTCATCAAGTTATTGATATAATTTTTGTAGATATTCCAGAAGTGTATGGTCTATTTTTAAGCAGGGACTGGTCCGAACAACTACATGGTTATTTCGCAACAGATTGGTCTCACCTATGGCTTCCAGACAACGGCAAGCCTAACAAGATCAAAGTGAATCGTGAGCGCTATCTCAAGTTCACGGTCACAAATTTGAACGATCCCAACGAACCATTTACACCTTCTGTTGAGTCACCCGAAGTACAAGGGATGGACACCTTCTGCGGAAATTTTATGGCCGAGGCTTCACCTATCACCGATCCAGAACAACAGTCTGAGATTGTAGCATATATGAAGCCAATAGCCTCTACGCAATGGTCTCATGCACCCGATGGAAATCAAATTTTGTCTCTGTATTTCAATGGGTCAAATTCCAAAGAAGGAGATGGAGAAGGCTAAATCATTATCGATCCGGCAGGTAACAAAACATTGATAGTATGTAGGTTGGAATTTGAATGTACTAACAATACTGCAGAATATGAGGCTTTACTGCAAGGTCTCAGAAAAGCTTTGGATATGAACATTCAAAATTTAACCCTCTTTGGCGACTCTAAAATAGTGGTTAGACATGTAAGAAATTCTATCCACTGTCTGTCTCCGCATCTGAAAATCTACCAGTCTGAGGTATGGAATTTAATGAATAAATTTGCAGCTTTCAATATAAATTCTATTCCTACATTGAATAACTCTGAAGCAGATTTATTAGCTAATGTAGCTTATAAACTTCTTCCTGCAGAAGGCTTGTCCCCAAACGCATTCTTCGTTGAGTTGTTGTTTCGGCCATCTGTTCCCGAAAACATCATGAACTGGAGAGTATTTGACGACGATCAGCAGATTATTAATTTTCTTCACATGGAAGAAACTTTTCAAGGCGCGGTGATAGACGAACACACACACGATGACAATTTGCGTGATTTCACGGTAATACCAGATCTGAGAACTCCTGAATCTTCATCGGATATGGTAAACTCGATCCCTAAATCTGTAATTAGATTAGAGAATTTTTATGATCTTCAAGATAAATTTAAAAAGACAGTCAACTGTAAAACCAATAGTTCCTCGTTATCTTATGAAAAGGTGAACTTAGGAACTAATGAAAATCCTCAATGTATTAATCTAGGGTTGGGATGTTCTCGACAAGAAAAAACTTCATTTATTAAATTGTTCAAAGAATTTAAAGATGTCTTTGCGTGGACGTATGATGACCTTAAAACGTTCGACCCTAACATCATACAGCATGTCATCCCGATGAAGCCCCAAACCTTACCCTTTCAACAAAAACTGAGGAAAATGCATCCTAAACTCGAACCGACCGTTCAAAAAGAATTGAATAAGCTTCTAAATTCTAAGATAATTTTTCCTGTTAGACACACTCAGTGGGTTTCTAACCTTGTCCCAGTCCGAAAGAAAAGTGGGGAAATCCGACTTTGCGTCGATTTCCGAAACCTTAATAGAGGGTCTGATAAAGACAAATATCTTGTCTCACCCATGGAACAGATCCTTCAACAGGTATCTGGTTCTGAGAGGCTATCCTTACTAGATGGTTTCTCGGGGTACAACCAAGTCTTAATGTCTCCACCAGACCAGCTAAAAACTACCTTCTGTACCCCGTGGGGCACTTATGCTTATCGTAAAATGCCCTTTGGATTGATTAATGTTGGTGCCACTTTTCAGAGAGCAATGGACATTGCTTTCCGAGGTCTAATCAATCAATCTGTCGTAGTTTACTTAGATGATGTGACTGTATTTTCTAAAAACAAAAACGATCATCTTGCTCACTTACGAGTCGTCCTACTGGGATGTCGTAAATATGGCATCTCTTTGAATCCTAAAAAATCCATCTTTGCAGTAGAACAGGGTAAACTATTGGAATTCATTATGTCTAGTGAAGGGATGATTATCGACCCTGAAAGGACTCAAGTCATCGCAAAACTTCCCCCTCCTACATCCAAAAAATCTATGCAGTCTTTCTTAGGCCAGATTAACTTTGTGAGAAGATTTTTCCCCAGCTTCACTGAAATGGTCAGACCCTTGCAGAACTTAATTAAGAAAGACACCCAATATCATTGGGGACCCCTAGAAAACCAAGATTTTAATCCAATAAAGAAGGCCATAATAGACTCTTTGTCTCTCATGAGCCCTGATTTTTCTCAAGACTTTACACTCTACACTTTTGCTTCTGACCGTTCCTATTCCGTCGTCCTAACCCAAAAGAATGCCGAGAAAAATGAAGTACCCATCGCCTTTATGAGCTCCGCTTTCAAAGGCGTTGAACTTAATTACCCAGCGGTAGATCAGCAAGCCTACGTTGTTTTCAAAGAATTTAAGCACTTTCGGTCCTATCTTTTGAAGTTGAGGACGAAAGCCATTGTCCCCTACCCAGTCGCCAGGAACTTGTTAGTGCAGAAGGAACTAGGAGAAAAGAGAGCTAACTGGGTCACCTACTTGCAGGAGTACAATTTAGAAATCACCCCAGCTCATATAGTGAGAGGCCAAGGGTTATGCAAGTTAGTTGTTGATTCAGCAGCAAGATAGCAAGAAGAAAGTGATACGTCAAACCTAGAACAACGTGATCAAAGTCTAAT
>SNQJ01S0070266.1:97606-121156 GCA_010110895.2 Picea sitchensis | reverse complement strand
ATGGATATCAGTGGCCACCCACCTTTTCCAACTGGCTCAAAACAGTTTTCTGACAATTTTGGCAATTTACTATTTTTAGCAGTTTTAACTTCTGGGGCCATTTTGAGGGCCTAAATGAACATTCTTTCTAGATCGATCTTCTAAATTATTTCCAAATTCATGATTGAGTCCCCAAAATTAATATCCTTGGTGATACCTTTCCAACAAGTTATCACATGCCTAAAACAGAGATCGTATGAAAAAGTTACGACCCCGGGAAGTTGATGTACTAACTTACCCAAACGAGGCCCACATGACTTTTGGCAGTTTATCTCCTAGGGTTAGGTTTTTGGATGTCTAGGGTTTTTGGAATTCTTTTTTATTGTATAAAGGTGTTCAGAGCCTCATTGTAATCTTCTCCCTGCCAACAATGCTGCACCCACAACCCTACACCATTGGATGGCTCTTCCGAGGAAGCAATCTTTGCGGCAGCCAACAATGTCGATTGTCGTACAACATCAAGCCTTCAAAGATGAGGTATTTTGTGATGTTTATCCTCTTGAAGTTTGTGATTTTCTTTTGGGACAACCTTATTTATTTAAACTTCATGTTGTATATGAGTCTAGGCCTCGTAGTGTTATTATTACTTTGCACAGGAAATTGTATAGGATACCCGAGGAAGTCCCACCTAGTGTTATTTCCTTGATCTCTGCTAAGAAATGCAGGAAGGTCATCTCTTAGAAGGGAAAGTTTGTCTTCTTTTTTATTCACTCTCAGAATAAGAAAAAGTTCACAGCCACATCCAGGGTATCTACGGCCGACCCCTCCACACAGCAAAAGTAAGTAGATAAGGTCATGGAAGAATACTCGGATATCTTCTCCTCGCCTACAGGGGTACCTCTACACTTCTAGGTCAAGCACCCCATCGATATGACCCCTGGCACACCATTTCCCAATGGGCCAGTCTATCACCGCTCTTTGTTAGAGAATGAGGAGATCAAGCGACAGATCCAAGAACTGCTCCACAAGGGGCACATTCGTCCTAGCTCATCACCTTGCGGGAGCCCAATCGTGTTAGTACAGAAGAAAGACAGAACCTGGTGACTTTGTATTGATTATTGGGATCTGAATAAAATCACAGTCAGAAACTGGTACCCGATTCCCCGAATCGATGACCTCCTTGATCAACTCACGAGGGCCAAATACTTTAGTAAGATTGATCTAAATTCTGGCTACCACCAGGTCCTGATAGAACAGATAGATGTATGGAAGACTTCCTTCAAGTCAAAGGAAGGCCTTTCTGAATGGTTGGTCATGCCCTTTGGTTTGCAAAATGCTCTAGCCACTTTCACGAGGATGGTGGACGATATCCTGCAACCATTCACCAATACTTTTGTAGTGGTGTATTCGGATGACATTCTAATTTACAGCAAGACTTGGGCCAAACACTTGCATCATATTCAGCAGTTTCTGCACACCTTGCAGAAGCACAAGCTATACGCCAACCTGGAAAAATGCTCCTTCGGCATGGACATGGTCCATTACCTGGGCTACATCATTGCTCAACATGGTGTACATGTGAAACCAACCAGGATCCAAGTAATCCGTGAATGGCCAGCCCCAACAACACTCACTAAGCTTCGGAGCTTTTTGGGCCTTGCCAATTTCTACCGCAGGTTCGTGTTGGGATTCTCCCATATTGTATGGGCCCTCATCCAAATAAACAGGGGTGGTGGTAAGAATAAATTTGTGTGGGGTCAGTCCCAACAATAAGCATTCGATGATTTGAGGCAGCACTTGATATCAGCCCCAGTACTTTCACTACCAGACCTGCAACATCCTTTTGAGATCAATACAGATGCTTAAGACCATGCTATGGGTGTCGTTCTCACTCAGCACGGCAACCCCGTGGCCTATCATAATGACACATTGTCAGATATTGTTTGTAAGTACCCTACTTACGACAAAGAAATGTACTCCATTGTGCAAGCCTTCCACCAATGGAGACATTACATTATTGGGAAGGAGAAATTCATCCACACTAATCATAAGCCACTGCAATTCATGCAGACACATGGAAAATTTCAGAATGACCACCATCAAAAGTGGTCCACATACTTGCAGCAATTCCACCTCAACATCAAGTATAAAACAAGAATCACCAATAATTTCACTGGTTGCCTCAGCAGACCACCAGTCACGGTTCTAGACTCTTGCGTACATGAGACATCTGGATGGCCCCAACTCTATGAGACAGACCCTCACTTCACCACTGCCTACCAAATTTTGGGTGAAAATGAAGTTGTCGATAATTTCCATCTTCAGGATGGGTTGTTGTGTTGTTTGGGCCATATCTATGTTCCATCAAGTGACCAAGTGAAGATGATCTAGGAATCCCACTACAGTTGGGTGGCATGACACTTCAGCGTCGAAAAGATAGTGGCAATGCTACAGAAACATTTCTACTGAACGAAACATCGACAAGAGGTCAACAAGTATATCAGGTCCTTCACTACCTTTTCTATTGTCACACTGACCACTAAGAAACAAGGGTTGTACACCCCTCTTCCTACCCCTAATAGGCCATGGAAATCCATATCTATGGACTACATATCGGGCCTCCCATCCACAAAGCAGGGAAATGACTGTGTTTTTGTGGTTGTTGATCGCTTTTCTAAGATGGTGATTCTAGTTGCCTGCAAGGAGAGCATCACAGCAGAGGCCACTGCCAAGCTCTTCTTTGACCAAGTCTGGGTACATTTTGGAATCCCACAAACCATTGTCTCAGATCAGGATAGTCAATTTCTCATCACATTCTGGTCGATCCTTTGGTCACTGCTCAACACCAAGCTCACCAAATCCATGGCCTTCCACCCCCAGACAGATGGACAAAATGAGACTGTAAATTGAATGATTGTGCATATCCTTCACATGTATAATTAAAATCACCCTTGTACATGGGATGAGAGCCTCCCCTATGTCTAGCATAGATACAATCGAGCCCTACATAGCTCAACCGACCACAACCCCTTTCAGGTGGGGTTGGGAATCCAACCATTGGATCCCATAGATGTTTCACTTCCCCTTGCGGTCACCTCGATCGACTCATCTTCTGCACCAACTAAAGCTGACAAAGCCACCCAGTTCATTGAGTAGATCCAACACATCTTCCAACAGGTTCAATATATCCTACGAAATTCCAATGACAAGTACAAATAGTGCCATGATCAACATCGGGTGCCACATAAGTTTCAGGTGGGCGACAAAGTTTGGTTGCACTTGCAGAAAGAATGCCTTACAGGACCCCACTGAAAGCTTCGCCCACTCCGTTATGGGTCGTACACTATCACCAAGGCCATGGGGGGTAATTATTTTGAGCACAACATTCCTCCTTTCCTTGGTCTGTACCCAGTGTTCAACATGAATCTCCTTCACCCTTATTTCCTACCATTATTGGACACCTCAGAAGTGTCAAAATAGCTGACAACAACAGAGCTCAACCCCGAATACATACAATAGGCATCCAATGATTATATTGTGGACACACATATCAAGGGCACTTGACAACAAAGGATCCAGCTTTATTGAGTCGTCAAAGCAGGGAAGCTCCTGCACCAAGGCAAGTGGCTCACTTGGGGCCAAATTCAGCAGAAAATTCCTCATCTGATGGGGGACCTCAATGAAATGGAGACCATTGCTTCCTAAGGAGGGAGGATTGATCCATATTGATATCGGTGGCCACCCACCTTTTCCAACTGGCTCAAAATAGTTTTTTGACAATTTTGGCAATTTACTATTTTTAGCAGTTTTAACTTCCGGGGCCATTTTGAGGGCCTAAATGAAGGTTTTTCGGGATCGATCTTCTCAATTATAACCTAAGGAATGATTGAGCCCCAAAAATCAATCTCCTCGATGATACCTTTCCAACAAGCTATCACACACCTAAAACGGAGATAGTATGCAAACGTTACGACCCCGGGAAGTTTATGTACTAACTTACCCAAACGGGGCCCACATGACTTTTGGCGCTTCATATCCTAGGGTTAGGTTTTCAGATGTATAGGGTTTTTTCCATTCTTTTTTATTGTAAAAATGCCTTCAGAGCCTCATTGTAATCTTCTTCTTGTGAATGCATGCAGCCGTCACATCTCTTCTCAGAGATAAGTCGCCACCATTCCAGCAAGCTTGTTTCCGCTGCATTTTACAGTTTCAACTTATTTTGTTATTGAATAGAAAACTAGTTTTGTTGTATCTATGTTATTTCGTGTTAATAATCTATATTCATTTCGTTCTACTCATAAAATCCAGATCACCGCGTCAGCCAACATTATCGATTGTCATACGTCATCAAGGCCTTCAAAGACGAGGTATTGTGTGATGTTGCTCCTCTCAAAGTTTGTAATGTTCTTTTGGGCCAACCATATTTATGGAAACATCATGTTGTATATGAGTCTAGGCCTCATAGTGTTATTATTACTTTGAACAGGAAATTGAACAGGATACCCGAGGCAGTCCCACCTAGTCCAATTTGCTTGATCTCTGCCAAGCAATCCAGGAAGGTCATATCTCAGAAGAGGAAGTTTGTCTTCTTTTTTATTCTCTCTCAGAATGAGCGAAATATCATAGCCACATCCAGGATCTCTGTGGCCGACCTCTCCACACTGTAGAACCAAGTAGATAATGTCATCGAAGAATACTCGAATATTTTCTACTCACCTACCGGGGTACCTATGCACTATCGGGTCAAGCACCCCATCAATCTGACCCACAGTGCACCACTTCCCAATGGACCAGTCTATCGTCGTTCTATGTTAGAGAATGAGGAGATCAAGTGACAGATACAAGAAATACTCCACAAGGGGCACATCTGTCCCAACTCATCACCTTACAAGAGCCCAATCGTGTTGGTACAAAAGAAATATGGAACCTAGCGACTCTGCATTGATTATCGGGCCCTGAATAAAATCACAGTCAGAAACCAATACCCAATTCCCCAAATAAAATACCTCCTTGATAACTCGCGGGGGACAAATACTTCAGTAATATTGATCTGAAGTTTGGATACCACTAGGCCATGACAGAACAGACAGATGTGTGTAAGACCACCTTCAAGTCAAAGGAAGGCCTTGTTGAATGGTTGGTCATGCCCTTTGGTTTGAAAAATGCTCCAGCCACTTTCATGAGGATGATGGATGATATCTTGTGACCATTCACCAATAATGTTTTAGTGGTGTATCTGGATGACATTCTCATTTACACCAAGTCTTGGGCAGAACACTTGCATCATATTTAGCAGGTTCTGTACACCCTGCGGCAACACAAGCTACACGCCAACTTGCAAAAATAATCCTTCGGTATGGACAGGGTCCATTATCTGGGCTACATTGTTGATCAACATGGCGTACATGTGGAACCATCCAAGATCCAAGTCATCTGCAACTGGCTAGCCCCAACCACACTCAATGAGCTTTAGAGCTTCTTGGGCCTTGCCAATTTCTACCGCACGTTCGTGTTGGGATTCTCCCATATTGCATGGGCCCTCAAAAAAATAACCAGGGGTGGTGGTAAGGAAAACTTTGTATGGGGTCGGTCCCAACAACAAGCATTTGATGATTTGAAGTAGCGTTTGTTCCCATCCCTAGTACTTTCACTACCAGACTTGCAGCAGCCCTTTGAGATTGAGATAGATGCTTCAGACTATGTTGTGGGCGTCATTCTCACTCAGCACGGCCACCCCATGGCCTATCATAGTGAGACACTATCAGATGTGGTATCTAAGTACCCTACTTACAACAAAGAAATGTACTCCATCGTGCAAGTCTATCACCAGTGGAGAAATTACATTCTTGGGAGGGAGATAGTCATCCACACATATTATAAGCCACTGCAGTTCATGTAGACACAAGGCAAATTACATAATGACCACCATCAAAAGTGGTCCACATACTTACAACAATTCCTCCTCAACATCAAGTATAAAACAGGAAACACCAACCACGTTTTTGACTGCCTCAGTAGACCTCCAATCGTGTCACTCGCCAGGGTGCTAGACTCTTTCGGCCATGAGACCTTTGGATGGCCCCAACTCTATGAGACAGACCCAGACTTCAACGCCACCTACTAAATGTTGGGTGCAAATACAGTTGTCGATAATTTCCATATTCAGGATGGGTTGTTGTGTCATTTGGTCCATATCTACGTTCCATCAAGCAAGCGAGTGAAGTTGATATAGGAAGCCCACTACAGTCGAGTGGAAGGACACTTCGACATCGAAAAGACAGTGGAAATGCTACAAAAACATTTCTACTGGCTGAAACTTCGACAGCAGGTCAGCAAGTATATCGGGTCCTACACTGCCTGTGTTATTTCCAAACCGACCTCTAAGAAATGGGGACTCTACGCCCCTCTTCCTACTACTTCCAAGCCATGGGAATCCATCTCAATGGACTACATGTCGATCCTCCCATCCACCAAGCACAGAAATGACTGTTTTTTTGTGGTTGTTGATCGCTTTTCTAAGATGGTGGTCATAGTTGCCTGCAAGAAGAACATCACAGTAGAAGCCACTTCCAAGCTCTTCTTTGAACGACTCTGGGTACATTTTTGGATCCCACAAACCATTGTCTGAGATCGGGACAGTTGATTTCTCAACACACTCTGGTCTAGCCTCTGGTCACTACTGGAAACCAAGCTCACCAAATCCAAGGCCTTCCACACCCAGATAGATGGTCAAACCAAGGTCGTAAATCGAATGAAAATACATATCCTGCACATGTATAATTCCAATCACCCTCGCACATGGGATGAGGGTCTTCCCTACATCCATCATATCTACAACCGATCCCTTCATAGCTCAACTGGCCACATCCCCTTTCAGGTGGGGTTGGGATTCCAACCATTGGGTCCCATAGATGTTGCACTTCCCCTTGCAGTCACCTCAGTCGACTCATCTCCTGCTCCAACTGAAGCTGACAAAGCCACCCGGTTCATTGAGTGGATATAGCACATCCTCCAACAAGTTCATGGTATCCTAGAGAAGTCCAATGATAAGTACAAGCAACACCATGATAAACATCAGGTGCCACATAAGTTTCAGGTGGGTGACAAAGTTTGGTTGCACTTGCAGAAAGAACATCTTACAGGACCCCATCGGAAGCTTCACCCACTCTGTTATGGGTTTTACACCATCATGAAGGTTGTGGGGTATAATTATTTTGAGCTCAACATTCCTCCTTTCTTTGGCCTGCACCCAGTGTTCAACGTGCACCTCCTTTAGCCTTATTTCCCACCATTATTGGACACCTCAGACGTAGAAAAACAACTTACACCAAGAAGGCTCAACCCCAAATGCATACAACAGGCATCCAGTGATCAGATTGTGGACACACATATCAAGGGAACTTGACAACAAAGGATCCATGTTTATCGAGTCGTCAAAGCAGGGCAGCTCCTGCATCAAGGCAAGTGCCTCACCTGGAGCTAAATTTAGCAAAAATATCTTCATTTGATGGGGGAAATCAACACAATCGAGAACATTTCTTCCTAAGGAGGGAGGATTGATCCAGGTGGATATTGGTGGCCACCCACCTTTTCCAGCTGGCTCAAAACGAATTTCTCGCAATTTTCGTAATTTACTATTTTTAGCAGTTTTTTGGGTCCTGAACTTTAGGAGTTGTTTTGAGGCCCTAAACAATGTTTTTTTGGGTATGTTGTTATTTCAGTCATTGTATTTCACCATGAAATTTTTCGCAACTGTTGTATTCCTCGGATAGATATTTCTAATGGGCTACTGTATGCCTAAAACATAGGCTGTATGCAAAAGTTACAACATCGGGAAGTTGATGTACTGACTTACCCAAATGGGGCACACATGACTTTTGGCGCTTCATTTCCTAGGGTTAGGTTTTTGGATGTCTATGGTTTTTGAAACTCCTGTTTATTGTAAAAAGGCCTTCAGAGCCTAATTGTAATCATCTTATTGCAAATGAGTGCAGCCGTCACATCTCTCCTCAGAGATAAGCCGCCACCATTCTAGCAAGCTTGTTTTCTGCTACATTTTACAATTTCAACTTATTTCCTTATTGAATAGAAAACCAGTTTTACTGTATCTCTGTTATTTTGTGTTAAGCATCTATTAATAATTTGTAGTCACTTTGTTCTTCTCATAAAATCTGGATCATGCACACCAAGGGTATGTGGCTTGGACACACTTTGTGGCAGATCTTTAAGAATGCTTTGACACTGACACCAACCATTTAGAATGTTTAACAAAGTTGAAACAATCTGGCATAGTGGAAGAGTTTATAGCCTCTTTTGAGCGATTTTCTTTCCGTACAGAGGGCATGTCTGATGTTTTTTTCAGAAAAAAATTTATCAGTGGCCTCAAGGATGAGTTTTGTTCCCATGTCCTCATGGCTCGACCTCAGAGTTGGGTGGATGCTACTAAAAGAGATAAGGAAGCACAACATGTTGTCTCTTCTCAAAACCGAAAACCCTCCTTTATTCCTTGCACTAGACCAGTCACTCCCACTCCTCCTTCTACTCCACTAAAGATCCAGAAATTGACCAGGGAATAAATAGTTGAATGCCAACGCAAAGGCCTTTGTTATAATTGTGATGAAAAATATTTTCTTGGGCACAAGTGTAAGGAACAAAATATTTTTATGGGCATCTCGGAGGATGTTTCAGAAGACAATGTTGAGGATCCCCTTTTGGCCATGTCACTTGAACCCACTGAAATGATCCCTCCCTCTGACCCTCCTGAATTCAAACCGCTCATTTCCCTAAATGCTCTCATTGGATTCTCTGCTCCCCAAACCCTTAAGATAATTGGTTACATTAAGCATTGAAATTTCAACATTCTTGTTGATAGTGGAAACACCCATAATTTTATTCATCGCCACATTTACCAAGAAAATAATTGATATATACCTGTCGTCAATCATTTTAAAATCATGATTTCCAATGGCGGGTCCATGAAATGTGGATGGCGTTGTGAAAATGTGTGTCTCCAAATAGGTCAGTACCACATGAAATCTCATATGTTTTCTATCGACATGGGAGGTTGTGACATTATGTTGGGTGTTGAATGGATAAGGAATTTGGGTCCCATTCTCATGGATTTTAAGGAATTAACCATGCAATTCGACCAAGAGGGCTAAAAATATAAGTTCCAAGGCATCATCGTCAGTTCCCCTGAGATCATCAGTTCCCATCCCATGGAAAAGATGATCAAAAAAGGTCATTCTGGCATTATTGCACAAATCCATGCCATTCAAGCTACTGAGACACCCTATATGTAGCAGAACCTCCAATCCATCCTCTCTATACATCAAATGGTTTTTTCCACTCCCTAGGGACTCCCTCCTTCCTGTGGTGTTCATTATCATTGCATTCCCCTTGTCCCCGATAGCTTTCCTCCCAATATTCATCCCTATCATCATCCCTTTTCCAAAAAAAATGAAATTGAGAAAATTGTTCAAGAATTTCTCAATGCAAGAGTTATACACCCTAGTATGAGCCCCTACTCTTCTCATGTGGTCATGGTCCTTAAGAAAGAATGTTCTTGGCACATGTGTCCTGACTTTTGCACCCTCAAAAAACTCACCATTAAAGACAAATTTTGGATTATTGTCATTGATGACCTCTTGGATGAATTGAGTGGTCTCCAGTTCTTTACTAAACTTTATCTTTGTTTTGGCTACCATCAGATACGTATGAATGAGGTAGACATTCCGAAGACTACATTTTGAGCTCATGAGATCCACTATGAGGTTTTGGTCATGCCCTTTGTCTTGTGTAATGATCCCTCCACTTTCCAAAGCCTCATGAATCATGTCTTCCATCCTTTTATCTATCATTTTGTCTTAGTTTTATTTGATGATATCCTCATCTATAGAAAAAACYTGGACATCCCATCTTGCTCATGTGGATTGAGCTCTCCATCTACTCTCTCAGCACCAATATTTCCTCAAACAATCTAAATTTTCTTTGACTGCCTCGGAATTTGAGTACTTGGGTCATCTTGTGGGMAAGACCGGTGTCAGGGGGGATCCTAAAAAGATTGAATCTATGCAAGATTGGCCTCACTCAAAGACTCAAAATATTGTGTGGATTTCTGGGTTTAACAGGTTATTATCACAAGTTTGTTAAGAATAATGGAAAGACTGCAACACCTCTCACTTCTCTCCATAAAAATAATTATTTCACTTTGACTCTCACAGCTGCTCAAGTATTTCAAACCTTGAATATGGCCATGTGCACCACTCCAATCCTATCCCTTCCCAATTTCACAAATACCTTTTTCCTGGAATGCGATGCTTCCAGGAAAGGAATTGGAGCAATCCTTATGAAAGAGGTTCAACCTTTGGACTTTACCAGCAAACAATTGTCAAAGAGAAATTTGAGAAAATAAATCTATGAAAAGGAAATGTTGGCTATTATCCATGTCGTGGATCTTTGGCGCCCTTATTTATTGGGGCAATGCTTCCAAATCAAGACAGATTAGCAAAGCCTCAAGTATTTTTTGGAACAACGTCTTTCCTCCCCAAAGAAACAAAAATGGGTGACTAAGCTCTTTGGATATGATTATGAGATCATTTACAAGAAAGGAAAAGACAATGTGATTACTGATGCACTTTCCAGGAAATATGAAGATGAAGGTTCCCTTTTTTCTCTCTCCTTCATTATACCAGATTGGCTCCAAGTTGTTCATGAGGAATGGCTACAAGATCCCAAAATTTTGCATTTGATACAACAGTTGCAGGCCAATTCTCTAGTTTCCCCAAGGTACTCTTGGCACAATGATGAGTTTCAATACAAAGGTCGTTTTTATTTATGTAAACAGTCAAAACTTAAATCCACGGTACTTTCTGAGATTGATGTTATTTTCACCACTGGGCACTCAGGGTTTACCAAAACCTATGACCAGGTCAAATGTTCTTTTTTTTGGGATGGTATGAAACATAACATTCGCAATTTTGTGGCAGAATGTGATGTTTGTCAATGCAACAAGGGAGAAACCATCAAAGCTCTTGGCACACTACAACCATTTCCAATTCCACTAGCTATTTGGATGGATATCTCTATGGATTTTATTGTAGGCTTACCTAAATCAGGGAATAAATCAATCATCATCGTGGTAGTTGATCGTCTTTCCAATTATGCTCATTTCTTTTCTCTTCAACACCCATTTACAACCTCCACTATGGCTCAAATTTTCATGGATCAGGTATTCAGGCTTCATGGCATGCCTCATTCTATTTTTTTTTATCGTGACCCATCTTTCACCTGTAATTTTTGGCAATAACTATTCAAGATAGAAGGTACCCAATTGCATCTCAGCACAGCTTATCACCTCAAGACTGATGATCAAAATGAATTTGTCAACAAGTGTTTGGAAACATATTTGAGGTGTTTTGCATCGGAATGGAAAAATCAGTGGGCTCAATAGTTACCACTAGTTGAATGGTGGTACAACACTTCTTACTATACAATTACCTGCATGACTCATTTTGAAGCGGTATATGGATAAAATCCACCTTCATTTGTCTCCTACTTGTCAGGTGTCTCGAAGGTCCATGCGGTTGACCAAACACTTACAGTTCAAGAGGTTATTTTTCATACCCTCAAAGAGAATTTGGTCATGGCCCAGAATCGCATGAAGCAACAAGCAGATCAAGGTCGCTCTAAACGTCAATTTACAAAAGGAGATCAAGTGTTTCTTTGACTGCAACCTTATAAGAAAATTTCCCTCAAGGCTGACCATTTTCAGAAACTAGCACCCAAATTTTATGGTCCTTATACCGTTCTCAAGCGTGTGGGACAGGTGGCCTATCAGTTAGATTTGCCCAGTCATTCTAAGCTCCATCCTATTTTTTATGTTTCCTACTTAAATAAGGTTATTGGAACTAAGTGCCAAACTCAAACCAACCTTCCTGAGTTGGATGAAGAAGGCTCCATTTGGCTACATCCATAAGAATTTTTGGACTAGCGTGAGTGTCGTCTGCGTTAGTGTACCATCAAGGAAGTGTTAGTTGAGTGGAAAGATATAACTCCAACAGATACCACTTCGGAACCAACTACCATTCTGCAACAATTTCCTCATCTCAATCCTTGAGCACAAGGTTGGTTTTAAGGGGGAGGACATGTTAGGGACCTAACCCCTCACATAGGTATAATAATATGTTTCCATGTAATAAAGGTCAATATTAATAAAGCCTAGCAATAAGGAAGAATAATTCAAATGTAAGAAGACCTAATAGAAGCTTTTGTTTCTATAAGGATCTTCCTCTAGATTATTTTTTTGGATAGACATATTTAGTATAAATAGGAGTAGAGGGTATGAGAAGTTTTGTCTTGGATATTATTATAATAGAGCTCTACTATGTTGGAGGTTTCCCCCACAAAGAGGCAAGTGAACATTGCTCTCAGTAATCGAACTGTTCTTTCTGGTGTTATTTCGGTATTATTCTGGTAATATTGTGGTATTTTTCTGGTTATATCATTGTTTATCTTCCATTTCTAGCTAATTATTTTTGTTCTACATATTATTTTGTATTTGGAATATTACAAGGATAAACAAGGAATTCCAAATTAATGTGCAAATAGGAGACTATGATATGGATAATGTCATCTTGGATACGGGATCTTATGTGAATGTCCTTTTGAAGCAGACATGGGAGATGATGGGAAAACCAAAGTTGATATGGTCACCAATTCAATTGAGGCTAGAAAATCAACACAAGATTGTTCTGATTGGAATATTGACAGGGGTGAATGTTAATATCGATGGAGTGCGAAGAACAATAGATTTTGAAGTAATCGAGATAGTGGATGGTAGTAAACCTTAACCAATGTTACTTGGATTCAATTGGGATTTTGATAACCATACCATTATTGATCTGAAAAATAGACAAATGATATTTGAAGTAGGAAACTTGAGAGTTGTTGCACCATTGGATCCCACACAAGGAAGATGATATGTGGAACTAGCAAGGGGAAAAGAACTCAATAACATTTACAATGTGACCGCATATATGGATGACTRTGTTAATCCTACTACTAAGGGTGTACTCAGTTGGTGAAGTATTAGTTCTTGTGCATCGGATTCAGAAGAAGCCATGGAACATTGRCAACATAGGTTACATGAACCATCTACAAGGAGATGTGCTCATATTACCTGCACATTGCGTTGGATTGGAGTTGAGGTACGTGATCCCTCAAAGTATTATGAACTAGCATATATATATATATATATATTCCTTTGTAAATTAATTTGAATTGCATATATCCAAACAACGTATATTTCTATCTTTAGATGTTTCACTGAAAGTGACTCCTGCAAGGTGGTGGGTTGTGCATAAAGATAGAATCGAGGATTGGTAGCAATGTTAAAGGATGTTACAGGTCATTTTTGGAACAGAAATTGAATATACTGCACATAAGTATATTGGGTTGAGTAGTCCTACAGATCATCTTACACATTGCACCATGACATGGAGCTCGGTACCTAAGCAGGAATGGACGCACTTGTTTGTACACACTCTGGATTTGATCCCAAAGAACTGGTGTATAGAACTAGAAGTACATATAGGAATAGAAAACTGGGAATATTTGACTCGCAACTTTAAGGTAACTTTCAATTTTGAATATGTTTACCCTTTAGTCGACACAACTCTACAAATTATCAGAAACAAGATCTTTACATCAGAATACTCGATGAGACAAGTACCCTTATTTAGTGCACCAAGATATTCTATGACTATTCAAGAGATTTTGGAATGATATAACATTGTCGGAGAATACCAAGAGGATGAAGACTCAAGAAATTTCTAAGTTTCAAAAATCGAAGGAGATAATGCAGTAGTGGGTCCTAATCTTGAATCTGCCAAGTATGTAAAGCCGTTGAAAACAAGTAAGGTGAATATTGGTACGAAGGATAATCCCAAGTTCGCACACATTGGAAATTACTAGAATGAAGAAACTATTGAGAAGATTGATGATCTACTGCATGAATACCAAGACCTATTCCAAACTACATTTTCATAAATGAAAGGGATTGTTGGGGAGATAGGAGATATGACGATCTTTTTGAAGTTGGATGCCAAGCTAGTGAAGCAGAGATCAAAGTGATTGAACCTAGTAAATAAGCAGAAAGTGAGAGAAGAAATAGATAGGATGTTGGAAGTTGGGATTGTTGAACCTGTCGCAGAGTCACAATGTATCAGTCCAATGGTGGTCTAGGACAAGAAAATGGGCGAAATCCGAATTTGCATGGACATGCAGAAATTGAATGATGCTTTCTTACATGACCCGTTTCCTACCCCGTTTACAAACGAAGTCTTGGATAATGTAGGAGGACAAGAAGCTTACTCATTTACTGATAGATTCTATGGGTATCACCATATTAAGATTTTGTAGGAGGATAGGCATAAGACAACATTTGTGATGGAATGGGGATGTTATCAATATATGGTCATGCATTTTGGATTGAAAAATGCACCAACAGTATTTTCCTGAGTTGTTGTCACGAATTTTAAATAATTTACTCATAAATTCCTAGAATTATACTTGGATGATTGGACAGTGTCTAGTTTGTTGAAGGACCATATTGAAATTTTGCGCTTGATTTTGGACAGATGTAGACAGTTCCATATTTCCTTGAACTTGAAGAAGTGTATTTTTTACGCACCATTTGGTATCCTATTGAGTCATGTAGTATGTAAACAAGTACTTTTGGTTGATCCTGCGAAAATTGTTGTTATTGTTTATTTTCCACCACCTACTTCAGTGTGACAATTGTGAGCAACATTGGGTCATACAGGGTACTATAGCAATTTTATTAGGGGATACGCGCAGATCATAGCCCTTCTAGAAAATGTGTTGAATAAGGAGGTCAAGTTTTAATGGAATGAGGAATGTCAACAAAGTTTGGATACCTTGAAGCAGAAACTAGTTATTGTGCCAATTTTAGTATTTCCATATTGGAATAAGGAATTCTATGTCCATGTAGATGCATCATCTATAGCATTAGGCATAGTTCTACTCAACCAGGGGAAGGAGGTTTGGATCATCCCATTGCATTTGTTGGCAAAAAGTTTTCGAATATTAAACAAATGTTTTACACTACTACAGAATGTGAAAGACTGGCAATGGTGTATGCACTACATAGGTTTAGGAATTATCTGCTAGGATCACACTTTAAGATGTACATGGATCATTCTACGTTGAGATACTTAGTCAATAAGCCAGTGTTGAGGGGGAAGATATGCAAATGGATGTTATTATTTTAGGAGTATGATTTTGAAGTGATTTTGAAACTAGAAAAATTAAATACAGGACCTGATCATTTGTCATGCATATTAACAAGGGAAGATGCAGGAAATGTGGATAACATTCTACTAGATGTGCACTTTTTTGAAGTACAGAGGGTCGATGATTACTTTGCAAATATTGTCCAATTCTTGAACACGGGAGTAGCCGCAAATGACTTTACAATTGCGTAGAAGAAATAGTTAGTAGTAAAGGAAACATATTATCAACTCATAGAAAGGAATTTGTATAAGTTGGGCACAGATGGTATTCTTTAGTGATGTTTATTGGAGCATGAGAGTTCAATGATATTATCAAAGGCACATGAAGGAATTGCAAGAGGCCACTATGCAGGAAAAGCGATGGCTCGGAAAATTTTGCATGCAAGACTTTGGTGGCCCACTCTTCATAAGGATGCTAAGGATTTTTTTCATACCTATTTTGTTTGTTAGTGATTTGGGAAGCCATCCAGAAGAGACAAGATGTATTTTATACTGCAAGTTACATTGCAGGATTTTGACAAATGGGCACTTGATTTCATTGGACCAATCAACTCACCAACAAAAAGGTCAAGAGAAAGATATATAATCACTATGACAGATTACTTGACCTGATGGGATGAAGAAGAACCTGTCATAGATTGCATCTCGAAGACTATTTCATTCTTTCTATTTGATAATATGGTTACGAAGTTTGGTTTTCCAAAAATCCTTATGAGTGATAAGGGGACCCATCTTAGAGAAACTATGGTTAAATAAGAGAAAATATGTGGAGACAATATTGCAGAGGTTTAATATGCAAGAATGTAAACCGATCAAGGTCCCTAATCCTATAGGTGTAAATTTATATGCAGATCAATTTCCCAAGACACTGGAAAAGGAGGAGGACATGTCTCGAGTTCCATATGTGAGTGTGGTTGGTAGTTTGATGTATGAAATGGTATGTATTAGACCGGGAATTTCATATGCAGTGGGAGTTTTGAGTAGGTATATGTCAAAACCAAGGAAGGAGCATTGGACAACAATAAAGAGGTTTTTCAGGTATGTGTGTGGCACTGCTAGCTATGGATTGTGCTACCAAGGAAGACCAGGATTGAAAAGAGTGTTGGAAATGCATGGCTTTGTGGATGCAGACTGGGTTGGAGATATGGATCATAGGATATCTACAAGTGTGTATGTGGTTAACTTATTTGGAGGAGCAATCAGTTGGATGAGCAAAAGAAAGTATGTAGTGGCCCTTTCAACTACAAAAGTTGAATACGTGGAAGCCACTCATGAAAGCAAGGAAGAAGTATGGTTAAAAATATTGTGTTCATGTATTGGGTTGGTACAACATGTTGTAAGGATAGATTGTGACAGTCATAATGCAATTTTTCTAGTGAAGAACCCTATTTATCATTCAAAGACAAAGAATAGTGATGTTCAATATCACTTTGTGAGAGACATGGTTGAAGAAAAGAAGGTGTTGTTGATGAAGGTGGACACTTTAAATAATGTTGTAGATTCATTAACAAAATCTGTGAGCACTGAGAATTTCTCTTGGTGTAGAGGATCTATGGGCATTGTTGCCCTAAATTGTTGACTATGTAACCATGTATGCAAAGAAAACAACAAGTGGGAGAATGTTGTATACATGTTATATTCTTTCCATAACTAGAAGTAGTGTGTACGTTGCATTGGGTGAGAAAGGAGGTAAGAGGGGGGGTCACTAGGCTCCCCCTTGGGGGGTTTCAAGGGGATGGAGCCTCCCTGCGTGGGGATTCGGGTTTAGCACCACCGGAAAAAAGAAAAAGAAAAAGAAAAAAAACCCTCGATTTTTGTGTCCATTTTTTGGCAGTCCTCGGTTTTAAAAAAAATAAACCTCGATTTTCGTGTCCATTTTTTGGCATTCCTCGATTTTCGTGTCCATATATTGGCGGTTTTTTACCAATGGTTTTCTATTTCTAGTTAAGGAATTAGGGTTTTTCACTAATCCATGTCATTGGATTAGAGTTTTGGATGTTTTTGGCTCCTATATGTATATTGTATTGTAAACAATGTATGAGGTGAATGATTATAGAATATGTTGGATTTCTCAGTTTGGGTTTCCAAGGGAAAAATATTTGTGTAATGTGTGTATTTTCCATTGTATATTTTATGTTCTTTTATTGAAAATCTATTTGCGGTAAAATATTGTACAAGGTTAAAATATAAAAGCACAACAAAGACAACTGAGTCATAAGCATCATCAACATCAGCAAAGCACTGGATCATGAAGATATCAGCAGGGGCCATAAAGCTCCACACGACAGAAATGCAGGAGCGTGCACAAGCATTAAGTCATATTGACTTAGCATTGTCACAGTTACTATTGAACGTGATACAAACAAGTGTCACACAATAGATCCATTTGTGTGCATAATCAACTTCTACAGAGTTGGTCAAAGTGACTGCAAACAAGGAAGCACTACATGCAGAGTATAGCAAACTCATGCTAGAACGAGACAAGGCCGCAGAGAGAACAACATGATTGCAACAGGAAGTGCAAGAGGCATACAACAACATCCCAAAGGTACCGATGGAAGTAGATACTCCCTTAGAAGATAAAGTGACAAAGATAAGTGATGTCATCCAGGGATTTCGCGCAAAGATAGTTGATTTGGAAGCTCGCACAATGTTGAGTACCCCACTAGAAGAAAGGGAGCAACAGGAGAAGACATCCATAACAATCATGGAAACTATTAGGAGTTTGGATGAGGAATGCACAAAGTTATATGAAGAGAGTACACAAGTGTGGACTCAATTGTTGGAGGTTGCAAAGTTACAAGCAATAGAACAGAGATTACAGGCTACATGGGAGAAGGTGCATAAGTTCAAAGAAACAATAAGCACTCTACCAACAACAGAACGAATGGTTGAAATATTTTAGAATAGGAAGTTGTACCTCAAGATAATCAAATTAAGAGCATAACAACAAACTCTCGTGTAGAAGCTTGAGCCGCTGCAAAAGGAAGCATTTTGGGTGACAGAAGAACTTGTGGCTGCAAGAGGCATGGTAAAGAAAGTAGTGTTAGACAACGCAGATAAATTGAAGACCCCCATTACCATGAAAACAACAAAGATGGTTTTTGTGTAAGAAGCACAAGCAAAGGAGAACGTTACAACCGTGAAGGAAACTTTCCATAATTTCCTTGTGACATGCCAAGAAGCGCAACGGAAGGACTAAGTGGCTTGGGACGAGCCACAAGTGAGTGTTGGGTGCCTGTTAGGATAGAAATTTTGGGGACTAGTTTTGGGAACTATGCATGAGCATATTGCACAAAAAAAGAAACATTGGTGAGTGCAAAAGAAAGAAAGGCAGTTGGCACACTTTCGGGATTGGCACACACAAAAGAAGGAAGATTTTTGGAAGTCATTAGGCATTTTGGGTCCATTGATATGGGCTAAGATGTATTATAATTGTATAAATATGTAAGGGTTTTGGGATAGATAGTATGCAATGTATGAAAAGTGATGAAGATATGCAAGAGTGAAGAGCGACAGAGAGAGATAGAGGGATAAGAGAACGACAAGGGCATAATGTATGAGCGCACTGCACATATTTTGTAATGGATGTTTCGAATGATATAATAAGAAGTCGGTCATTGTGGACCACGTTAAATCATGGTGTCTGTGTTTTATGATGTGATTGTTATGTCTATTGCGCATATAATATATGTTATGTTATTATGAGTATGTTACATGTTAATATGTTTCTGCACACATGATATAATCCTGAATAAATGCTAAGTTATAATGGTTAGAAGGACGACCTCCCATCCTTTCACCACTGCAGTAACCTGGTTCCTGCAGTCCCCGTAGATACCTCGAGTGAGACTTCACACACTTGCAGGTGATGCCGAAAGGGCCGGTATCTGAGGGTTTTTTTGGTGAATTCATGTTGAACCCTGGGTCTACCCACTATGCGCCAATAGTGTGCCAAACCCAAAGTTTCTATGTATTGCATATTTATCGACCTTTGGATAGGGTCAATACCATTGGTCTTAATACTTAACCATATTTTCATGCACACACCTTTACATATAGGTCTTGGGATTATATCTCTATTCCAATAGTTTTTTCACCAAGAGTTATAGAATAGAACACTTGTGCACACAAATATCTTTCATCACACTAACTATTTGTTTTAAAAATATACTGTATCAAAATGTGAGAAAAAACAAAGGTTGTCACACCATGATAAACCAAAAAGAAATAAGCTATCATCAAAAAACCATGTTATATTACCATAGCATATGCAATCATATTCACAATATATCTGCAAGTGTCCTATACAAATCATAGTGAAATTATAGTTGTATATAATCATCATCATACCAATTGTGTAGCCGCCATAGTATCATCATCAACATCAAATCAACACAACCATAATCGACATGCAAGTAGAAAATACATAAATTGAAGTAAACATGAACAAATTGTGATAATAATAGGATTGTCATGACCAAATACATCCTCCAATGCACACTAACACACTAACAGGTGAACCCATTAATAACCTACTTAAGAGATAATTAATAAAGCAAATCAAACAATAATGAGGTAAAATGGTAAAGTAATTCTCATAAAACTAGTAAAAAAACTTTGCAATTGTTCAACACCCACCACTAAATTATTTAAAATGGCATTGCTAAAGTTTTTGGCATTGTACATACCATACTTCCATACTTCCTTTGGATTTGAAGCTATGACCTCTAATGATAAAATAGATACTCTTAACTATTAGACCCAATTAAATAATAACAATAATTTTAAACTTTCTCTCATATATGATTCACCATAGTTAATAAAAATATCAAAATATTATTTCTTTTACTCAAACCATTTTTCTACTTATAAAATTAAAATAATTCATATATTTCGAAAATATTCCATTGCCTTAAAGAGAAGTCTAGGTAATTCTTTTCCAATCAACGTCGAGCCTCACCTAATTCCATTACAGCACTCAAGATACAAGGAATATCAACTTTATCCTTTGGATTCTCTCATAATATTATTGCTTCCTATCCATGGAATCTAAACCATCAAATATAAAGTTTTAAGGTGATTTTCATTGCAATCACTTGTCCGGTGTGTAAGTTTTTTTTTTTTTTTTTCGCAATGTGAAAAATCATGACTTTTATTAAGTAAGGTTCTATGTATATTTTATTGTTTTTTAATTTTAATTATATGATGATGATGATGATTAATGGTCACTAAGACCTAATTGGTCTATCGGACCTTAAGACGGTAAGTGATTACTTGTGATTCTTTAGAATTTTGTTTATGTGCTCGAAAAGCATTAAGAGAAGCTTTCCAAGATCACCATACTTTTGTTGAGTTAAGAGGTTAGGAAGGTTGGTAGTGTGATCAATATTTTTGAAAATGAGATCTAATATGGGTATAGGCTGGGACAATCCTAGAGAAAGTGTTTTTCATCTTCCAACTTCTTAATTATTATAAGGTGACACACTCTTTCATCCATGGCATTTTAGGAATTGACCAATGCCAGTTTCACTAAACTCAGTGAATTTGTTCTTATCTTAAATGCTTTTTTTTCTTTACACTTGGCAAAATATAGATAATTTTGTTCTTCTATATTATGGTTGATTATATCTTTATAATGCCTTAATTTTATTTTTCCCTCCTAACTCTTTATCCACACCACATTTTTCCTTAAATTTTGATTTGACATTTTTTAGTGGTATCTTTGTTTGTGGTTTCTTCCATGATTATCCAATAGGCTAGGGCATCTTTATACCATCCCTCGCTTGAGTCGATGGTGGTTATGAGAGCTTAATTTGAAAGAAATTTTAGGTAGCATATTGTCTTCCATGTTGTTTTAACTTGTTCTTATACATTAGGTATCTAGTCCTTGCCAATAACCCTCAATGGGAGAGGCTTGTTTCTATGGGAGGATGGGATGGGAAATTATTTCCTTTAATTTTTGAGATTATAGGTTATAAAATTATTTTGTATTTCCCCTATCTCTCGAGTTCAGAGATACTCTGACCCAGGACTACATCCATAAGAATAGCAGGGTGTAACAAAAGAGTCTCAAAGAGGATTTTCTTCTTATCCCAACTCAAAGATCGGATGATTTACAATTGTTTCCGAGGCCATAATAAGCTTTCCATCCATATTAATCTTTTCTCAATGCTATAATTCCAATTGAGCTTGTAGGTGAGATATCAATTCAAGATATTTTAGCAAACCACTTCCTCAAGTTGTTGTTGTCATATACAAGGTATCATAAGGGATCTTATTGGATTTAATAATCATGACTAGTCTTGTCGATTGTCAACAATCATACCCATATTGGAGAAAATTCCTTGAGGATTCTTATTTGGTTTCAAGATCACGGGGACTCAGCAATACATAAGAACTTGATATCATCGGCATAAAGAAGAAGATTGATGACTATACCAATGAGAGTAGGGGTTGATACAACCTTCTTTTTCCAAGCATTCTTCTAACTTATCAATGTGTATGCCAAAGAGGTGAGAGACTGAGGGATACCCCTTGTTTAACTTCGATAATATTTTAGTTAATCTCTTTGACCCGACCCTGGTGTTTTAAACTTGAAAATTTGACCAGCCCTCAGTGTTTTTAAACTTAGCAATAACGTTCTCATACATCCTTATTGCAGCATCCCTCAACTCGAGAGGCACTTTTATCTCTTCCAACCTATTCCAAAGGTTTTTCCTAGGAACCATGTCAAAAGATTTTCTAAAGTCAAAAAAACAACAAAAAAGATTGGTTTTAGTATTGCAGAACTCCTCTGCAATGATCCTAAAGGTAACAAGACGGTCCACAGTTGAATGATATCTCCTAAACCCGGCCTAGCCTTTATCGTTTTTACCGTGACTTTCTAGCCAAATTTTAATCTTCTTTTCCAAAATAATTCCATAAAGCTTGGCTAAAATAGGGCTAATCATAATGGTCCTATAATTAGAGGGAATGTTTTTATCCCTGTTTTTAAAAATAGGAACAATGAGGCTTTGCATCCAGGGTTTAGGCAAGCTATGCTTGACTGTGAAATTGAAGATCTTAGGTATGTGAGGGATAAGGATTGGCCCTCTGATTTTAAAAATTTCAGCTTGGTAGCCTTCAATGTCCTTAGCTTTCCCATTTGCAAGCCGCTTAACCCCAAACTCTATGTCATATAAAGAAAAAACTTCTTCCTTTGTAGGGACAATAGGAATGGTGTCCATGGCATTAGGGAACTCATAAAGATTTTTAAGGTAGGAATTCCAGTCCATTAAGGGAATCCTATTATTTTCTTTAGTATTGCGTTTTAGAATTTGTCTCCAGAACTTCTTAGGATCCAACTTGTATAGCTGTGAAAGTCGCTCTTGCCTTTTATTGATATAGTATATTTTTTTCCTTTGAATTAGGGCTTTGTACATATTGATCTTATCGAATTTTAAGGGCTCATTAGAAGCATCCCTAATGGATTTCCTAGCAATTTTACATTCTTTATCATACAAAGGGTCGGTTGTTCTATTATTCTTTTTATGGGACACCTCGAAAGAGAAATTGTTAATAGAAGTGGAAAGGTTAGTTGTAAAATTATGATAGAGTTCTTCAATGTTTTCTTTATAAGTTAGGAGGTTTAATTTACTATTTAAATCCTTTAAGAAAATGTCAACTTTACTTTTGTCAAGGCACAAATTCCTTTGATTATCAGAATTCTCTTCAATGGTGCTCCTATGCATGGAGAATTTTAGAGTTAGGGTTAAAGGTTTATGATCAGAGTCAAACTCATGGTCATTTAAAAGGTCAAAAGTTGTTATTTGGTTGAAAATGGGGATATCATATATCACATAATCTACAACACTACTACCTAGCCCATGAATACATGTCATTTGGTTGGAGTTTGGCCACTTCATTACTCCATTGCAAATTATTAGGTCTTGAGAGTTGCAGAGCTTGACCAACTCAATACCAAACAAATTCTCAATTAGGTCTTGAGAGCTTCTTTTGTAGCTATTAGATAAAACAAGGTCCTCATCTAGCCATAAAGGATTGTGGTTGGAGTCATCACTTAAAAGAGTAGCTTGTTTAGTTGCAGTCCTAGCATTAAAGTCTCCTAGCATGAGGATATTACCTTCATTTTTCAAATTATAAATATCTTGTTCTAAATTATTATAGGGACAATTTTTATCTAGGTTATTTTTCTTATAAAAAGTAGAATTAATAGGTGCAAAATAACAAATTGCTATATACATCTTCTTAACAT
>SNQJ01S0070266.1:80646-97596 GCA_010110895.2 Picea sitchensis | reverse complement strand
TTGTGATTTTCTTCAACCCCTCCTTCTTGGGTTGATTGTTTATGTTTTTCCATTTCTTGAATTATATCCTTCATTGTCTGCAATTCACTCTTGAACCCTAAGAATCTATCATCTATTTGAGTTTGAATGGTATCTTTAATTTTCTTGTGAATCATTGCCTCTAACTCTATTTGGAGTTTTACATCTCTTTCTTCACTCCTTTTTTTCTAATGTTTCTAACTCTATTTGGATTTTGGAATCTCTCTCTTCTCTTTTTTTTTTCTACTGATTCCATATAATCGTAAAGGATCTCTAGGGTGAGGTGATTTTGGGGGGTCTCCCCTTGTTAGGTTGAGGTTTTGTAATAGGTGGTGGAGTGCTCATATTGAAAAGAAGAGAAAAAAGATGTAACAATTATTCTCATTATTCTGGGTAAAAAGGTAAAAACTACAGAGATTATTCTCATTCAAAACCCTAGATATATAATCTTAGAAATAAAATATCTCCTAAAAATAAATAAACAGAGAAGTATTATTCTCGTTCAAAACCCTAGATATGTAATCTTAGAAATAAAATATTTCCTTCAAAAAAAGGTATTATTGGCGTTGAAAACCCTAGATATATAATCTTAGAAATAAAATATATACTTTAAAAATAAAAATAAAAAGAAGAAGAAGAAGAGAAGTATTATTCCCATTCAAAATAGTAGAGATATAATTTCAAATCCACGAAGAACTAGTATGCCCGTTTCAAACCTCTGAGAAATATTAATTTCAAAACCGCAGAGAAGTACTAATATTATTTCCGTTCAAAACCGCAGAGAAATATTATTCCCGTTCAAAACAGCTAAGAGATATTATTCATGTTCAAACCACAGAGAAATATTATTCATGTTCAAAACCGCAGAGAAATATTATTCTCGTTCAAAATCGCAGAAAGATAATATATATATAAATGTATATATTAATGATTGATTGTAAATTTTTCATTATTAAGTTTTATTATAAAATATATATTTTATATATATATCCAATAAATTATATAATATTTTAAAATTAAACACTTTAAAATAAAAATATTTTTTAATTTTAATTATATAAAAAAATATATTAATGATTGACTATAAATTTTTCATTATTAAATTTTATTATAAAATATATATAATATATTTTTTATATATAAATCCAATAAATTTATATAATATTTTAAAATTAAACACTTTAAAATTAAAATATTTTGTATACATATAAGAGAGGAAACATATTATATAGTAAAACAACCATTTAAAAAACAACACTAACATAATATTAACATTAAATGAGAAAGTATATTAGAGTAGAACAATCGTTTAGAGAACAACACTACCATTAAACACAACGTTCAATAATATTAACATTAAATATGCTAATTAAAGAATAACGCAAATTTAAAAACTACTAATTTTCACATATAAACATATAACTTTATATGATGGTGATCATTTCTACCTATTGAAATTAACTTTCTTGTGTCTACATATAAACTTAGCCATTTTCATTCCCATCGAAACATAAATAGCAACAAATATATGTACATATGAATTAAATCATTATGTTCATGTAGCTTTAAAAAATTAATAGTCCAAATACATAAGTTCATATCTATTCATAATTAAATATGTTATCAATAGGAAATAGTTATACAATAGGTGCATCAACATATATCTCATGATAAATATTAGTGTAAGAAGCCTTTCTAAATAATCATTGTCCCCATTCTGAGTATAAATTTGTGTCCATTTGGACATATCATCCATATCTTGGGTTGTAACCTTCACTTGAAATATTGGTGAAGACAAAACCAATTTACCTCTGACCTTGACATTTCATCCCATGATCACAATCAAATGCAATAACAAGCCCATACAACCACAAAATTAAAACCATGCATTAACCTACAATATGCATGCTATAGGGAATGAGATCAATACTTCAAAGGCATGTGAAATGACAACTTTGTGCACAAAGGAAGAATGGATGGAAATGATAAACAAGAGGAGGGAAGAAATAACTATGGTGTTAAGCAACTTAGAAGATCACAATCAAATGCAATAGCAAACCCATACAACCACAAAATTAAAACCATGCATTAACCTACAATATGCATGCTACAGGGAATGAGATCAATATTTCAAGGGCATGTGAAATGACAACTTTGTGCACAAAGGAAGAATGGATGGAAATGATAAACAAGAGGAGGGAAGAAATAACTATGTTGTCAAGCAACTTAGAAGATAGTGCATATCAACCATCTACAACCATCATCCAACATGATCACTTTCTCAACTTGTATCAAACATCAAATCTAGGCAGCCATATAACATCAAACTATTGTTAGAGTCATAACTATCCATGGTTCAACATCAAAATATACATTAGTGATATCCTAATACGCATGCCAATTGTTTTGCCTTCGTATCACTTTTAATGTCATAACACGTTGCAATTGGTAACATAATTTCATTTGCAAAATATAATATATGAATCACTTCACAAATGTAGAAACTCATTTGAATAACTATGATTTCATTTGCAAAATATAATATATGAATCACTTCACAAATGTAGAAACTCATTTGAATAATTATGATTCCATATATGGATATTATTCAACAAACGCATTAATAAATGATCAACCCTAAATGTGATTTCCTTCAAGCATGGGCATTCAATGCCACATATGGGTAGTATGCATGCTAAACAAAACCATAATTATGTGCAAGTAAACAAACCATGTGTGTGTCTATGTGTGTCCTTCAAGCATGGGCATTCAATGCCACATATGGGTAGTATGCATGCTAAACAAAACCATAATTATGTGCAAGTAAACAAACCATGTGTGTGTCTATGTGTGTGGGCTTCTAACAATTTGAGATTGTGTAACCCAACAAAACATTACAATGATCACACTAGCCTCTCCCCATTGCATGTATACATATAGCATAAGTCTTGTAAACAACGGTGTGTTAAATAGGACATCTATCCTATACATATAGCCTCTTCAACAAATGTCGTGCACAGATATTTGACAATGTTGAGTATACACTATTAGTCGATCATGCATGTGCACACACTTATTTTGGGTTATAAAAAACCAAAGGGTAGTGGAACCTCTCTCCGTACAAATCGAATCATGTAACCATTAAACAACAAATGCACAAATATCATATTGCTAAGGTTCAATTCCTCAAAGGAAACAAGCCATAAGAAGTGGACCAATATCTACTATTAAACACCTTTAATGATTATAATTTTGAAGTTGTTATCGTTTACAAGAACATAACATAAACCAAATCCTGTCATGGCCCCCAACTCATGCTATCAAAAGTAGAGTCGTGAATCCTGTCATGGCCCCCAACTCATGCTATCAAAAGTAGAGTCGTGTCATGATATTGTACATACAAGCTTATAAAACATTTAATACAAACACCAATTATATCAAGTGTTGGGTAAAAAAATTATATGTTGCCACTACCAACATGCATAGGTTAAACCATTGTTTATGAGCATTGTCAATAGAGTTCAAAAGGAGTGATGGCTTTGAAGATATAGGGAAGGAAATTGAATGAGAAGGGAATTTGGGTTTGTATTGTATCACACAATGGTTCAAAGGATGAGTTTGATCACAAGCATATGTTTAGTCTTTGTATGGGAGTGTTGGTAGAATGAGATCATGGGTTCAAGCTTCATGAATCACCCTACAAACCACAATAAGAAGATAGATAACATTGTAATCATGCACTTAAAATAATATCCATCAATACAAAATGTCAAGCACTAGCTTGGACTTTGCATGGCTTAGCATTGTAAATAACTCATCAAATATACATGGAATGATTTCATTCCAATAATTATCAAGAAAGAAATGGCTTCAAACAAAAGGTTGAGGAATGCATAGCATATACTTAAGCTACAAATCACTCAATGCCATGCAATGCACACAATTGGGAAAAAACATAGGTTATTTCCATGAACTGAGCATACCTTGCCTTTATCACCCAATGTTGGTGTTGAATCTGTGGTGATTTCAGCTTCCACAAATACACTACCACCTTGAGCATCAAGCCAACATGAAATTCCTTCAATGTCGACCAAACATACCAATTCAAGCTCTGATTTATTTAACCAAACTCGACCCTCACTCACAAAGGTGTAATACCCATGAAATGAGCAAAGGAGAGACATTGTCGACTAAATAATACAAACTTTTGAACCACCCAAAAGAGAAATGAACATAGTGCATGTTGATGAATGCAGCTTCATGAGACATTCTCCATATCGTACTCCTTTGGAATGAGTTGAGATTATCTGTGAGAACGCCTATGTGACAAGTGAGTCGTACTCCTCTGGACTGAGTTGAGATGACTTGTGTGGGTCTCTTGTCGTGCTCCTCTAGACTAAGTTGAGATGACTTGAGATGGTCTCATGTCGTACTCATATGGACTTAGTTGAGTTGACTTGAGATGGCTCTCCAGTTCGTACTCCTATGAATTTAGTTGAGTTGATCTATTTGAGAGTGACGTCCCTTGTGGTTGAGAAAATGTGGACTTGTCCCTAGTGGAAAAGCACTAGAGGATGTGTGTGAGACCCCTTTCTATATTGTCAAAGAGTAAGACTATTGTGAAACCCTAATTTGTATTTTGAAGGGTACAAGTCGGCCCTATTGTGTAAAGGTAATTAATATTATGTAAAAGATTAATTATATTATTGAGTTGTACAAGTCGGCCCTATTGTTCCAATAGACACATCTATTTGATGAGTTAGGCCATGTATTTATTAGAGAGATACATCCCCATTGTGGATCATATCTCATTCACTCAACACATTCACTTGGTGAGCTGAAATTTGGTGCGCACTCTTTTCTATGTGCTATCTTTCTTGGTCATATAGCACCCTATTGTGTGCACTAGGATTTTATGTGGAGAGGGTGCTTCTCTTGGCAATATAGTAAAGAGTTGTTGGGTTTTTCTCTTGGTTGAGAAGGGTTTCCCCAGAATACCTTCTTGTGTATTGTGCATGGTTATTCTTTTTGTGATCTTCGTTTACTGTAGCTATTGTATTGTTGCATGTTTTATGGTTCAAGTTCATGCTAAATTGAAAAGAAACTACATGTGCTTGAGTCTCCATTAAAATCCAACAGTTCCCACCAATACCATCCAAAACCATTTGAAAAGGTGAGGGAAGAGACACCCTTTCAGCCTCTAAACACCATTACTATGCAGGTTAAGCTCATCTAGACTGTTGAAACCAAATTAAACTAAGGTAAATGTGATTAAAACTACAAGCTTGTATTCCCATTGTTGGATTGGGATCAAGGTTTGAGATAGCTCATTGCACAACACATGTGCATATAGTGATTAACCGCAGTTTTAGTGCTTGGTACCTAACTAATATGTGGCACCATTCACACCATTATTTATCTCTCATCCATCTCAAGGAGATTTCATTTGGTAGGTGTGTTATATCATATCACCGATGTATGCCAATGTGGCACCATTAACACCATTCTTTAGCTCTCATCCATCCCCGAGGAGATGTCAATTGGTAGGTGTGTTATGTCATATCACTAATGTATGCCAAATCCAAAGTTGTTATGTATTGCATATTTATCGACCTTTAGATAGGGTCGAGACCATTGGTATTAATAATCAAAAATATTTTCATGCAGACGTATTTACATATAGGTCTTGAGCTTATATCTCTATGCCAATAGTTTTTCACCAACAATTATAGAACAAAACTCTTGTGCACACACACATCTTTCATCATGTTGACTATTTGTTTTGCAGGTATACTATATCAAAATGTAAGCATAAACAAAGGCTAACACACCATTATCAACCAAAAACCAATAAGTTATCATCAACAAACCATGTTATATTACCATAACATATACAATCATATTCACAATATGTTTGCAAGTGTCTTATACAAATTAGAATGAAATTATAGTTGTATATAATCATCATTATACCAATCATACAACCACCATAGTTTCAACATCAACATCAAATCAACACAACCATAATCCCCATGCAAGTAACAAAGAGATAAGTGAAGTAAACATAAACAAATTGTTGTTCCTGAGATTGATTCCAAGGCTCAAAGAATAATGTCAGGCATCAAAGGTTTTAAATGAAATGTTTTTATGAGTGCGTTTTCTACCTTAAGTTTTCTGAGAAATAATATTTAAATGAAATTAATGATAATATAGTACAGAGGTTGTGTCTCGTTATCTGAGTCGCAATTATAATGTCAAATGATGTAGAAATTATTTACAAAGTTGTTAAACAAAGTCAGGTATCAGTTACAGATAAGTCTCACCTTGTTTGCAGTAGAAGAAAAATAGAAGATGCACCCTTGAAATGAGATAAAAAAAAAATGCAATAATTCACACAGATCACAGGTCTTGTTTTACTCATAGTAATAACAGAGGAAAATATGTTACTGAATGAACTTCTGATATTATATGATCACAGTAGATGTAGTACTAAATTGTAATCATTCACTCTTCAAGAACTACAGAAATAAATTCAGAGAAATGGAAACATAGAGGAAACACATAACTCAATTTGAATGAAACTTAGAATCTTTGTCTGCACTTGTATTAATATTCAAAAAGTTTCTCTTTTACATTTGGCAGAAGAAGCCCTGAATAGATCTAAAATCTATCTATTTATACAAAAATTGTCTCAACTGAAAACCCGTTGGACTTCCCACAATATATGCCTAAAAATAGAACACAACCCGAATGAAATAGCATGCAAATATTGTTAAGTTTTGTTGGCGTTGCCTCTGTCTCTTCATTTGTTTGTAGATGCACTCATTTTCCTTTGTTCTTTAAACTAGGTACACATGTCCATTAAGGCCACCACAATCATTTGGCCTTCTATCTTTTCCATTTGATTTCATTTCCATCTATCCCTTCGAATGTGTTTACTCAGATAGAAAATTGCAGTTGAAGATATGGGGGGGGGTAATTAGACAGGTAGCTCAGCGTTGGCTCGTTATGGAATGGCTAACGGTTATAGGGAAGAGTAATTGTTCACGAATAGAGTGATGTAGGAACAAGTGTCCAATAAGGAGGTGGGATGAGTGGATGAAAGAATGCGGGTGGTGGGGATAGACTAGGCAAGTGATGTGTAGAGTGTGAAAGGTTGGAGGGTGAAAGGTAGAGTGGGTGGATAAAGTGGATACAGTGCATATTTTTTCATTTGCTCCTAGCTAGACTCATGTTTCTCTGTTCAATGCATTGGGTACATATGTCCATCAATGCTACCACGAATCTTGAAGGCTCAATCCTTTCATTCAATACAAAGGAGAACATTTTTTTCTTTATTTGTGGCAGGTTCTCCTGGATCTTGTTCACTTCTTGGATTGTGACCTGATATTGTGAACTTGGATTAACCAACCATTCATTGATTTTAAGTAAATCAATCTGGCTCATCTCTTGGATGGTCGCCAAAGTGTTTTCCTTGTTCTTTCTGGAGCTTTGCTAGTTCATTTCTATTTCGATATGCCCCAATGCCTCTGAGATATTATTCCCTTCAAATTCAATCAACTTTTTACTTATTGAAGATAATGCCTCTAGACAAGCCTCTTTTACATCTCTGACAAGTTTCTTGCCTTCTTCCATATTTGTTTCACATGCCTTTAGGGCAATTTCACCTCTTACTTGTTCAGAATATGAGACAGGGGTAAGACCAGGGATAATATCTCTCTGCTTCCATATAATAACTTCTTGAAACTTAGACCCAGCTGCGCAGGCCTCTTTTTCCTTGACATAAATATTTTTTAAAGAAAGGTTTATTGTTTGATAGCATTTCTAAATAGCATCTACTTTTTGATAGAGCTCTTGTTGGGAAACCTCTAGCTTCTCATTGATTTATGATGCTTTTGTTTTGAAGGCAATAATATCTATCGTTGTGTTCTCTGTTAGGGTCAATCTAGCCTGCAATTGCTCAATCAAATTGTCACGCTGAGTGATCAAACCTTTTTTGGTCTGTGAACTCTGGTAGAGAAACTCAAGGTTATCTTGTAACTGCTTCATTTGATGATGATAACTAGCCCTGATTTGTTCAATGTCCTGGTTCATCCTGCTACTAAAAGTCTGTTTTGTATTATATATCTCATTCTGCAATTTCTCTACCAAGAGACATTTCTGTTGCAGTTGTTCCGTTAAATTTTCCACCGACCATTGATTGGCAGTGGAAAAATCCCCTAATGAAACTACAACTTCTTTCACAAACTCAGGACCATCTTGGTCTTTTCCATCATACACCAATATTTTTCTTTTAGTGAATACTCCATCCTTTTGGTGTGATTCTCTTTTCACAATAGTTTTTCTCTTCTTGTTGAAAACGAAATTTGAGGGAGGCATCTCTTCAGGCAAGATAGGAGTAATATCACCTAAAAAGACGAGTTCAAGACTAGGATTTATGAAGTTGGTATGTAAAGGGGTTAATGATGTAATAGGAGAAATCATTGTTGTGGAATGTTCCTATCCTATTGTATTTGGGGTGCCAACAGAAGTAGCTGGCATTGAATGAGGAACGACTTGTTCCAGATTCATGAAAGCTTTGAACCAAGCTAATACTTCTAGATCATTCAGCCCTGCGAGTGATGTTTTTATTTCTTGGAACAAGTTTTCTGGACATTTTGGTACTTCTTCAACTATGTTCTTAGTGGAGAAACTTGGTTTAGATTTTGTGGATTTAGTTTCCTGTGACGAAGGCATGGGTTTTGATTCTCCTTGCAGTATCTTCGGAAAACCGTTTCATCTATTCTTTTTAAAGTTGAGGAAACCATCTTGTTGGTCAAGAGGCAGAGTCTGGAATCTTCTTTGAACTTCCTCATAATATCTAACTCCCCTGAACATCTCTTCATAAGGAGAATTATCATGGATGTATCACTTCATGTTAAATTGAGCCAAATGATTTTCCACTATCTTATGTGGATCATGCTTCCTGAATTCGATGTCAACTAATTTGACATCTTCCAGGGATGCGAATTCGACTTTAGAATGACCAAAATATAATAATGTGAACATACCAACTTGAATGGGAAAATTTGGCCAAACATTTTTATGAGATGCTTTCAACTCCTTGTTGATACTTCCTGCTACTGTCTGGTATGCCACTTCTCTTCACACCATCCCGTCGGGTAAAAACTGTGGAAGGGAATGAGGAGGAATGGAACAACCAAATACTCTGATATAGGGGAAATTATCCTCAATGAACCAGTTTGAAAGTGTGCCTAAGTTCCCCATAATCGTTTATGAAATATTGGGTGGTGAGTGACCATATATAGCTATGTGAACAAGTACCACAATGTTGTGACAGATTTCGTAAAAGAAATATTTGGCATTTTACTCCCATAATTTGGAGTGGTAAAAATGTATTGGTTCAAAACTGGTCGAGGTCCAACTCCAGTTCATCAGGGGGAAAGGGGTCATGAAACAAATGGCATCCATAATATATGCTGACATGTAAAAAGGAGAAGGTTTCCCTTTTTAAATAGTCGATTGATACTCAACAATTTCCTTGGCCAAATTATCAGATAGCATTTTAGCCCAATTTAAGGTATAACCCTCGTCTACTTCATTCAAGATGGATACCCACTCAACTGAGAAATGTGTAGGGTTATTATTCCCAAACAAGCGACAGAGCATCATGGCTATATACAACACATGAGCATCTAAAGACGACGTGGTAAACATACCATGAGTGTCACCTCTAAATTTTTTTGGATGTTCCCACCAGGTCTTGAGTATATCATGACCATTTCTACCATATTGAGTGCATTTTCTTCTCTCAAAATATAGGATAAATGTGGCATTATAAGTGTATTTAGAGGTAGGGAAAATATTATACATTACTTGTATATTATTCGGTCGGAAAGAGTCGACAGCGATCCATTGGTGGCTGATGACGCTCCTACTTTGGATGTCGACATGTTCCAAATCCTAATTTATCATATCATTAGATGGTATGATTCTAGGTCATGCAACAATATTATGTAGTTCTAACTATGATATCGATCTAAGCTTACCTGTAAAGGACTCATTGTCTTCTTCAGCAGAGTCGTCTGGACAGTTAATAATCTCGTTCTCTAAGATATCAAAAACTTGCTTCCATTTTTTAATGGCGTTCGTAACTCGCGGAGTTGTGTATGATAAAACATATGCATTTGGATTGCAATCATCACCTGATGCATCAAGCTTCTTTGCATATTTTCATGGTGCCATAATCCTCAAGGAAATGGAATTAGCCTACCTGTAACAAGAGAAGTATGTAATCTCTACACTGAATAAAAACCTGCTAATTACAAATGCTAAAAACGATTTTGAAATTCGAAGTGCTTTATTCAAAAAGTCTATCGATCTTCATATAGATCTACTGACGAAGAATTTATTAAAAACTTAATGGAATTTATTACCTGGTGATTCACAATCATTATTTGAAACCATTAACCTTAATCAATCATAAATGTCATTAATACTTCGATGGTTCACATTCAAAAGTTTTGGATGTGACATGATGGAAATCTCCCGAAGTCTGAATTCGCAAAGGAGTTAATCTCTAAGTAATCAATTTTACGTCTTAATTAATCATGTTTCAAAACGTTGTATTAACTTTAAGTATTTTAGAAGTTCAGAATTAAGAAGTTTCGAATATAGCACAAGGGAAAACATTTTGAGCCTGAAACTGCAAAGTGATTAATTAACACTTAATCATGACTAATTAAAGTCATTAACTGCTTCATTAACTCTTTGAAACCCCTTTTTACTTTTTGTAATCACTTTACTTCGACGCTTTGATACTCTGGGGATTGTGAAATCAAAAACTCCCGAAGAATAATCTCTTGGAGTGACGTGGCAGAGATGATGCCATTCTTGATGATGTGTCAAGAAAAGAGAGGGGCCACGTGTCACTTGAAAACATGTGAATCATCCGACGTAAATTTCAAAAATAAGTGCCACATGTCAACCTAAGAAAATATTTTTAAAGGACACGTGTCCTATGACTCGTGTCTGTAAGTCCTTTAGGAATTATCACGAGTGGCTATCTTCGGGACTTCGAAGTTTTGGGGATTTTTTTTTTTAGGTTTGTTGGAATACCTAAAGCGTGAAGCTACGAAGCGACCATTAAAGACTTCCTTTTAAAACTCAAGCAACTTCTAAACTTCAGAGATCGTTAGGACCATTCGATCAAATTAGAGTAACTCATTGACGATAGATATTGTAAGGACCTTATTGATAAATAACAACCAATGGATTTATTTTAATTTTAAAGGTCGCTTTCTAAGTTTTTTACTTTTTTCGGTAAAATTGTTATTTCTAAGACGCAAAATATAAAGTTCAAAAGCTCTAAATTATAAGTGTTCTAACATAGGCTCCATCTAGGGATTGTGGCTCCATGTGAGGCATGAAAGAACAGTAGACCAAGTGCCTTTATTGGGTAAATGGAGTCATTATTACTTTTTGAAAAACATTTTCCAGTTTTATTTAAGAATTAATCATACATAGAAAAACGAACTTAACCAAATCTCAAAAAACCTTCAAAATATACTTAATAATTGATCTCAGTTAGGCTATTTAAAATTTCCTTTTCTTAACACTGATTTCAGAATTGTTTAAGATAATCAAAATAACTTTAACGAAAATATCATTCTTCGACCGACTTTGTTCGCTTCAAGGTTAAGCATATGTAACAATTTGTTTAGTGAATCCCTAGTTGGTTTAGGATGTAAATATCACCAGAAAGAGAACTAGATAACAGAGTATGATATATAGATATGTATGGAAACTTTACAAATATCATAGATATTGCTTCACTGCCAGCGAGCATGTTCAGCACCTCGATGAAGTTATCTACTTCTCCCATTGAATTTCCTTTCACCACTTCAATTAACACTTTTTCATTTCAATGAGATGAGGGAAATCAATATATGAATTTCCTTTCATCTTCTCTTTTGGACAAGATGGGGGAAATCAAATTATGAATTTGCTTTCACCATATGTCTTATATTTTAATATTTTGAAGTGGGGGCAATCAATTTGTATGTAACATACAAGGCGTGATATCTGTTTAAAATTTTTGAAAAGAAGTTCTGTCAACAATTCTAAGAATACTCTGAAACTAACTTTCTTCCAATTTTCAATACACCTTCGCCTATAGGAAAAAATTTATGGGAATCTTAATCTTTTAGGGATCAACCTTGAGCGAATTAGTCAGTTTAAAGTCTGATAGTAGAGCTAAAATTATCAGGATTAGCCTAGACATAATTTTTCAATTAAAATCAAAGGAACATAAAGATTTTCACATAATCTTGTTTTGAAAATATGTTTTTTAAGTTTCCAGAGTGAAGGTAAGTTTATTTTTTTTTTATGAAGACTAAAAGAAAATAAGAAAGGAGAAAGAAAATATGAATTGGATAAGAACTTGGGGATAGGTAAAAATAACCAAATCAAGGATTCGGAGGGTCTGAAACAAAATATCTTAATCCTACACAAGTATGTGTATTTAGTTTAGACGTCCTTTGAGCTTATTTATCATTATTTTATTTTTATTTCAGAGATGCCTTTAGAACTTATCAGCATGACACTTCAAATTATAATTTTATACATTTTTTATTCTCAGGTCAAGTGATAATATTATCATGAGAAAACCTTCCTTCACATTCATTTCAAAAGAATTTTTAAATTGTATTTGAACTATAAGAAGAGTAGGGACTCACACCTTATTTTCCTTTTAAAATTTCAGCAAGGCAGATTATTTATTTATCACTTGTTTTTATAGAAATCAAATGCTTGAAAGATGAGTGTCGATTTTCTATTCAGCCTCATCTCTTATTCAACAAGATATATTTTGCAAAAGGAATGAAATATAAAGTATCAGATAATCCTGTAGAATAGAGATGATATGTGATACAGATGATTTTATTTTTCGTGTTAATGATGTCAAGCAATCATACATTTATTGAAAATATTTACAACAAATGATCAAATGACTTGGGTAATTTACAAAAGGAACAAAAAAATTGAAAGTTAAAACACCAATGTCAATCCAATCTGATATATACAATGAAAATCTAAAAAGTGACTACTGCATGAAATGTTTTAAATAACGCCCATTGATAGGAGTGTCAAGAATTTCTCCATCAAGATTTTCCAGTGAGAATGAGTTTTTTCCCTCAACATTTGCAATTTTGAATGGTCCAAACCAGAGATGATGGAATTTTCCATGTTTCCATGCATATTCCTTTCTAGCTTCCCACTTTTAAACTAAATCGTTAGGAAGAAACTCCATGTCTTTGGTTTTTTTACCAAAAAGGGATCTCATATTATCATAGTACTTTTGAAGCTTATCATCCACTTCTACTATGTTCTACTGACCTTCGATGATTTGATTTATTCTTCTCGTAACATCATTTGGCTCTTCATTTTCATCATACCAGAGATTTATCACGAGAAGAGAAAGATTAATAGGAAGAAAAACATCAGTACCATAGACTAATTGGAAAGGAGACATACCTATGGATTTTTTGGTGCCAATTCGGTTTTCCCATAAGGCGTATTTTAAGTGTATATGCCAAGATTTTTTATTTTCTGTCAAAAATTTCTTGATTATAGTCATCAAACTATTGTTAGATGATTCAACCAACCCATTTCCCTGAGGATAATAAGTTGTAGAATGACCTAAAATAATATTGTATTTATGGAAGAAATTGATCATTGCAATAGATTTAAAATCTTGAGCATTGTCAGTAACTATTTTCCTAGGAAAACCAAATCTTACTAGGATGTTTTCTTCCAAAACTTTTATCACTACTGAATCTGTAGCATTCTGAGTTGGAATGGATTCAACCCATTTCGTAAAATAATCAGTAGTGGTTAGAATCCATCTATGTTGAGCACTTGATTGCGGATGAATTTCTCCAATGAATTCTAGGCCCCATTGTTGGAAAGGAGCTTCAGATTTTACTGGAATTGAAGGTAAGGAAGGGAGATTTTTCTTACCAATGAACATTTGGCATGAATTGCAAGCTTGGACCCTTTAATTTGCATCAGTAAATAACTTTGGCCAATAATATCCTTCCCTTAAAATCTTGTAAGTTGTTTCTCTCCAAGCATGATGTCCTCCGCATACTCCTTCATTAAATTCATCAATGACACCTTATATTTCAAATTCTATCAGGAAACATAACATGAAACCCAGAGGGTCTTTCCAGTATATCTTGCCATCAACAATGAAATACTTAATTGCATGTAGCTTTAAAGTTATTTGTTTAGAAGGAGTCATGTCATTTGGGCATTGAAGAGTAAGGAGGTATGTAAGAATATCACGGTACCAGATAGAGGAAGAAAACTTATCTTCAATCTAAATTATAGGTGCTTGATCATCAATTTCCTCTATATCTAGAAGAGAATCATGTGATTCGAAGTTATTTATTCCAAGCACTTTGAAATATGATTCGGATAATAGTCTTTTCAGGCCTTGACCTTTCACTAGATTGGTTGGTTTCACTTCTAAATCAAACTCTTGAATTTTATCCAACCATATACCTCTTCTTCCATCACTGTCTGGTTGAACCAAGATATCTTTAATTTCATTTTTTGGTCCATAAGAAATTATTTTGGAGTGCAATACATATGTCATGAAATCCTTGATATCCTTCACCATTGCATAAGCTTGTTTTTAAAGAATGCCATATCTTAGCTATGCATCCTTGAGGCTTTTGTTGAAAAAGGCTATTGGTTGTTCAAATCTATCTTCGTTCTTTTGAAGGAGCACTACTGCAATAGTATGTTCATAAGCAAAGGAGAAGATTAAAAATTAATTTGTATAGTCATGACTTACCAATATTGGGGATTCTCCTATGGCTTTCTTAACACAATCAAAATATGTTTTGGATTCTATAGTCCATTTTACTTCGTTGTCCTCTTCTAACATATCTGTAATCAACTTGATTATCTTAGCAAAGTTAGCAATAAACCTCCTCAAAAAAATGATCTTACCTAAAAAAGATTGAATCTCTTTTTTATTTCTAGGAATATTAATCAAGTTGATAGCCTCAACTCTTTTAGGATCAACCTTAATTCCATCTTTTGAAACTATATGACCTAAAATTTTACCTTCTTCCATGGAAAAGTGTGATTTTTTGGGATTAAGAGACAAACAAAATTTTCTGCATTTTTCAAAAGTTTGTGTGAGGTGCACCAAATGTTCTTCATCAGAATTGGAAAAAAATGTCAAATCATCTAAATAAATAACAACAAACTTATATCTCTCACTGACGAACACGATATTCATTGCTCTTTGGAAAGTTTCTCCTGCATTCATCAAACCAAAAGGCATTTTATCATACATAAAAGTTCCTCGTGGAGTAGTAAATGTCCTTTTTCTCTAGCATATTCATGAACAATAATCTGATTATATCCTGAGAAACCATCAATCATAGAAATTATGTTAGCCCCTACTACCTTCTCTAAAACATGGTCCATTTTTGGGAGCAGGTAGTTATCTTTAAGAGAAGACCGATTTAAGTTCCTAAAATCAACACAAAGTCTTATTTCGTTGCTATTCTTTCTAGCGGGGACCATATTTTCCACCCATTCAGAGTATCTTAGGGGAACGATGATTTTTGCATCAAGGAGTTTTTTAACCTCCTTTTCTATTACTGGCAAAAGAATTGGGTTTATTTGTCTAAGCTTTTGCTTGAAAGGATTAATACCATGTTTTAAGGGAATCTTGTGTTCAATAACGGAAGTATCATAAGTTTTTAAATCATCATAAGACCATGCAAAAACATCTTTATACTATTTAAGTAACTCAGTGTATTTACTCTTTGTATGTGTCGAAAGATATTTTGATATTTTGACCATTTTGGGATTTTCATTAGTTCCTACATTAGAATATTCAACTTCTTTGGGTTGAGGTCGCAAAGTGGACTTTAAAGGTATATAATCCTAGTCAAACAACCTTTCTAAAGGGATCAGACCTCTAGGAATTTGATTTTTTTTAAGTAAGAGCGTGCGGTGATTTGAAATTTTATCTTGGAACTTCTCTGGGTTATCTCCTACCTGCATAATCCAAGCAAGATCATTTTGATTTTCTTGATCTATGTGGGTCTCAAAAAACTCATCAACCATTTCCATCAACTGTTTCATTTGTTCATCATCTTCAAATACTTGCCAGTGTTGAACATTGTTTGGAATAGAGGGTCTATGCCTCATCTCAATATGATATTTCAGCTTCAAAACAGTAGGTGGTACGAAAGTCACAATGACTTTGGCTAAAGAATCAGCTTGTTGATTTTGCATTCTGGGAATACAATGAATATTAAAAGACGAGAAGAAATTATGTGTTAGATCCCAGGCACAATTTCTATACAATCTCAATATCGGATGCTTAGCTTGATATTGTTGGATTACTGAGAGGGGGGGTGAGTCAGTAATAACGTAATTATAATCCTTTTTCTTAAAATGTTATATCAATGTAGAATTATTATCCAATAATGAGCAGTAATATATAAACAATCACACACATGCATAGTACACCAGTGTTTTACGTGGAAACCCAAATCGGGAGAAAACCACGAAATTCTTTTTCTTATATGTCTTGAAGAATTACATTAATTGGAAGCACCAACTTCCTTTGTTTTCCAGCAGCAACTGGAAGGAGGCTCCAACCTCCTAGTTTCTCACGCTACAACCTAAGGGAAGCTCCAACTCCCCAAATCTCTGGCTACAACCAGAAGGAGGCTACAACCCCATATTTTCTTTGGCTACAACCACCTATCCTTGCCTCGTCCTGCCACCCTGAAGTAGAAGTAGAATGATGGAACCACTGTCACACTATTACTGTGAGATATACCGTGGTAAACATGTACCAATAAATTTGAACCATGCATCAACCATGCATCAACCTGT